>OZ007523.1:4355136-4419273 GCA_963931895.1 Eupithecia pulchellata
CACTGCGCAATCCCGATCAGCTGATTCCCGCCAGAAGGTCGGCCTTCTCCGCGCGCAGATACTTTCTCTCAGCTCCACTTCTATGACCCGAAGCGAGCGTCGCTCACGGTGCGAGATTAGCTAGCAGCAGGATGAGTATAGATTTCTGTCCTACAGTTTTTAATCAAGCATAAATAGGTTAGTAAGTAAGTGTCATTGCGAAATAGAAAAACTAGGGATGCAATCGCATAGATTAGGAAGGCACCTAATCTATGCGATTAGGTGCCTTCCTAATCTATGCGATCACACATGGTAGCGTAGTGTCGTTTTGGTTTAATAGATATATTTCGGAGAAACAAGTACCTAAGTGTTTTGATAATGAATCTCAATATTGCCTATATTGGTTAACATTCGCCGCCCTAACCAGTAGGCAGGTAAGTAGGTATATTGTTTTCGATCAACAATCTTACTCAATTATATTTCGATCAATTTTCTTACAATCGGTAGGTAGGAATAAAACATTGATAAATTCGGTTATGCATAATTAATAAGTTTCTAATATTTTTGTTAATAAATGTCTTTTTTTATCACTATTTCCCTGTGTTTTATTATAGAATCTTAAACAATCCTGAGTTAGTTGTGTTTGGTCCTAACCTATTAAGGAACAAACTCAACTACCTATCGAAACCCATATAATCTCGCTCTATCAGGACAGAAAAAGGGAGACGAGGGAAAAATCATTCAAAATAATATTTATTACTTATATTTGATATTATGTAAAATATCAAAATATCACACTATCTGAATCTCAACTATTAAAAAAATCTAAAAATTTACCCTAACCTAGGTTAGGGTGATGGAACCAGTAAGCATTTGTGTAATTTGATTTCATATAACTTTTTTTTAAACAAAGATATGTATTAAAACAGTTTTTATTTTAAACTACAGGTATTATTATTGAGAACGGCATGGCTGTCGTAAGTTTTTCAGAAAAGCTACATGATGGACATTACAAGCTTAAAACCAAAATTACTCAAAATCTCCAATAATGAACACGAAAATTCCAGTAATGGACCCCCATTAAATGACAATCCCCAATTATGAACATCCAGTATTTTACACTTACCCAGTAAAGAACACCTAGTAATTTACACAAATCCCAACAGAATATAAGCGCTATAGAAATAAAAAAAAAACATAAGAAAAACGTAAGATTTATGTAGGTATATTAATAATAATAATAATAATAATCATTTATTTCAGCACCAGGTACCATAATTACACATTAAAGAAATTAACACAACTCATAAACCGCTTAAAAATCTAAATAAAAAACTAATACACAACTTCTACCTACTAAAATACACAATTTACTGACGTCCTCAAAAGTTATTTATAAATTCATGTCTTTAAAATAAGTCTTTTCCTCATAATTAATAAAAAATAATGATAATAATTTAAAATAATAATAATAATTAAATGTACCTACTTAAGTTCAACACACTACGTTATTGCCTTTTACGTGAAGCTGCGACAAGCGCCTCAAAATAGCGCATTCGGCTTTGCTCGCTAAAACTTTCAGCAGGCAATTCTCGCTAGTGTGGACCCGGCGCAGCAACGATGCAGCTCTCTTTCGCAGTATGGCATGGAAACCATCAGTCTGAGCATCAGCAAACATGCCCGATGCGCTGCAGTATTTGGGCAGCCGCACAAGCGCTCTGAAAGCGTTGTTGTATTGAACACGTAGAGCGTTGATTGCCCTCTTACTATACCCGACCCACAGACTGCACGTGTAAAATGACTGGCAGAAGGCCTTAAATAGAGCGACTTTTACTGCTCCCGTGCATTGTGCAAATCTGCGAGCTAACATATTGCTGCGGACAGCCAACGCTCTACGTTCCCTCTCTATGTCCTCGTCATCGTTGAGGTTTTCTGTTACCCAGTGACCCAAGTACTTAAAGCGCTTCACTCTTGGCAATTCCACCCCATTAAGGAAAACTGGAGGTATGATAGATACCCCCTGTTCCCTAGGTTGGAAAACCAAAAGTACACTTTTTTGAACATTGTACCTGAGTCCGTAAGCTCCAGCATATTCCTCACATATCTTGAGAAGCTTCCTCACTGCGCTGATCGAGGGACCTAGGAGCACCATATCGTCGGCGTAGCTTAGGTTATTAATAAAGGTGCCGTCAATAGAACAGCCGACTCTAGCGCTACCCAGCTCCTCGATCAATCCGTTGACGTATAGATTGAAGAGCTTCGGGGATGTCAAGCCGCCCTGCCGAACTCCGCACTTCAACCTATAAGCATCAGACATTTCACCCGCCCATCTCACAGCATTTGATTGATTGTTGTACCAATAATCAAAAATTTTAATAACCTCCTCCGGCAGCGTCGTTTCTGTTCTCATTTTGTGCCAGAGCACATCGTAGGACACCAAATCGAAAGCTTTGGATAAGTCCAGAAAACATGCGTAAACAGGAGTTTTCCGTTCAGTATAGTAGCGGACAGTCTGCTTCAGACACAGAATCGCCGTTAATTTTTTTAATTGAATAAAAACACAGCTTTAAACCGCTTACTTGATCAATGATCACACATAAATACATATACATACATATTTATGTGTAAGTACTTAGCTTAATGTTAAGCCCATAATAGCTTTTGTAAATAAAAAAACATCTGAAAACCTTCATAATAACTTTTATATTATAATAACTTGTTTATCTTTTAAAATACATTTTCAGTTCTATACCATATTTTATCAGTAGAATCAGGCCATTGAAAAGATCTTCCCAGAGAAAACACCTTCGTGCTCACTCCGTAATGGTTTTTATCAAGTCTCATTCTGGCTCTTTCAGCTTTTTCTTCTTGTTTTTTCGTCTACGTACAGCTTGTGTATTGTTTTATAGGAGCTATCTAGAACAAAATCAGTGAAAACCAGTAAATGACACTTTTTTGTACCCAATAATCGACACATTGTTCTTTACTGGTATTCGTGTTTCAATCGGTGTATTTCAAATATATACCTAACCAGCAAAATAATTAGAGCTAAGTTTAAAAAAGTCAACAAAACCATAAGTATGGACAACTGTCAATTTTTGGAGTAAGTCATTTTTTCAGTACCAGTAATGAACAACTATAATAAATTAAAAAAATGATGCCCCAATGTAATCCTGATTATAAAATTACTATATAAATTCATTTAACTTTACAAAACATCAAACATAATACAATAATATTTATTAATTACAAAATTGTAAGCAAAAAAGTGTACTCACATTGATTCAGTTAAAAAATCCGCCTTTATTTCTGTTAGCGACCTGGGTCAGCACGTTCACTTCTCTAAGATCTTGTAATGAAATGTCAGATTCTCGTGACGTATTGAAAAATGACAGTCGGGAGTGAGTTGACCATGATTTAGTGTCACCATGTGGCATATTAAATTCTGAGGCTTATTATAGATGAACGAAAAAAAAAAGTGTCGACCACTGGCGCTTGTCGATTGCTGGTTCCATCACCCTAGCTATACCTACCTATAAAAATTTCAACACATTACATGTCACCGTTTTACGTGCTCGGGTTTCAGTTGTACTAAACTTTAATTAACTTGAGAAATTGTTTTAAATAGTAAAAATACGGGCTTTTAGGGTCAAAAATATCATTTTAGTAAATACGCATATTTACTAAAATGATATTTTTGACCTTGTAACTATCGGGATATAGAGACGAAGCATACCACACCTCATTTGTCGGAACAGTAGCTTCATACGAAATTATTGACCGACTGGCGCTAACCCTTCCTCCACAAATACATAATTATATGTATATATGTAATATAAAACTTTATATCCGCTTTGTCCCCCACAATTTGGCAGACAAGACCTATACTATACAGTTGTAACCACAAATGTCCACCTCTGTATCCGGATGGGCAATTCCGTCGCCACCTACTTATGCCTTAGATCCGAAGTTTAACTGGTACCACCATAATAACCTATAGTATACACTCGCCCGTCAAGTGCGAGTGTAACTCGCTCGCCGAGGGTATCTTGTTGGTAAAATGTCAACGTGTCACATCAAATCCGGTCACAGTGTGACTCTTTATGAGTTTTTTTTCTTAGTAAGCCATACTGTTACACAGTTGCAGCACGTTGAAAATTCTTCTACAAAAATGTTGCAACGAGTAAACAGTGACAACAGTGTGAATCAATGGTAGAAAAAATCCCTTCAAATTACACCAATTTATTTTCCTAGTGAAAATATTGGCACATAAGGGTTATTGTTTCATGATCATGTTTTTGTTAACGCAGAGAAAAGAAATCTCGCGCCAACAAGAAGCACAATATACAATATTTACACTGTGATACTGGTCCATATCACAGCTCCCTAGCACTATGATGCAATTTTTATTACAAAGTGATACAAAGTCATCGAATTCGTAAATTATTTGAAATTTATTTCTTCGACTTTCTTTATATACCGACGCATTGTATTGTATGTAAGTTGATGCGTTGCGTTGTCATTCTTCTTTTCTACCTATATAACAATCTCCGTGCTGGAGTACTAGGAGTCAGCAGCGATCTGAGTGCTTCAAAATAAAATTTAAAAGCACCAAGCTGTACCGTACTCAGTATCATTTAGAGAACCCGCCTGTGTGTTAATAAATAATAACAATGTGGTTTAGGTTAGTATAGGGTTGCCAGATGTAAATTTGATAAAGGAGGGCAGATGGGTCTAAAAAGGAGGATTTTCTGTAAAAAAGGAGGACATTTACAATGAAACAAGTTTTTTTTCATATAACTTGGTTTATTTTAATCATACCTATCGGAGCTGCCAACTTTAGAAAGGAGTTCTTGGTTTTTAATCAAATAAATATAAACATCTTCACATGTAATGTTTTTTAAATAGTATTGTGTGAGAATCGAAGATTTTACTGACTCTACACTTAATCGGTTCCTTTCTTGGCTCCACTGAGTATTTATTAGTGAAAACACCCTTACAACATTCGCGTTATGTGCGCTTATACAAAAATAGAACTCGCAGATCTTGAGTAGCTCTGAGAAGCATTCGTGGTTTTTAACTGTTTTGAAGTAGATTTTCCACTGTTCATGAAACTTCAAATCATAAAAGACTTCATTATGATCATCATCGGATTTCGATTTCAGAAAAGAAATCAGGTTACTAAATTGATCATGTAGCTTAACATAGTCAATCTCTACCCCTCTAATTCTCAGGAACTCAATGCATGAAACTAAATCATCACATTTTAGATTTTCGTACGGCGCACGACATTTTCAGCGAGAGAGAAACGTCTAGCAAAAGGAGGACATACAGTAGGTAAGGGAGGACGGGAGGACATTATATGGAAAAGGAGGACTTGTCCTCCTTTTGGATACCATCTGGCAACCCTAGGTTAGTAGTAGTAGTAGAGGCCGTGTGGTACCGGCATAGAATTTCACCACTCCCACTCTTCCCGTGGATGTCGTAAGAGGCGACTAAGGGAAACACACTGGGGGCGGGCAGCAGCGCCCTCTGCAGAACAACTCCACCGAACTGCGATCCCCAACCCGCATGCCGAGCTTGGGGATTATGGGCAATAACCCCCAGATGAAATAACGCCACCTTTGGCGCACATTAGGGGAGGCCTATGTCCAGCAGTGGACTGATATAAGCTGATGTTATTGTTGTTAGGTTAGTAACAGTAGGTATAGGTAGGTACACTAGGTACGACAGGATTAAATCCTGTCCTACTATAAATTTTATAGTATTTATATGTCGCTGGTTAAATGCCAAAGGGCCACAAGGCGAAAAAGGTAAATTTTACAGGAGAGCTCATCAAAGATTTCATCGTGATATTTTAAATTTTTTTTTAAATCTATACGTGCTACATTTATGAATCATATATCATTCGATGCGTATTTTAAAGCTTTATCTATTTATTCGTTAGGAAGTGCAGCAGCTTGCACCTAAAAGAGTAAAATATCACATGAGTCCCTTTTGCTTATAAAAATGGCCGTTTAATTTGTGAATAAATTCAATAAAACGTCACATAATCGAAAAATAAGTAACATTTATTTAACGTTTTTCTCTGAAAAACGATGACAGGCAACAATTAAGTTATATTAGGAATAAAATTACAATAAAACAACATCTTGAGGCACATAAAAAAATAAATAAATAAGTCATTTCTAGGAAATAGCATTCGATATTATAATAAATTACCAAATTTTGTAACAGAACTGTCTGAAAGACAATTTAAAAAACTAATTAAAGTTGGTCTTACTAAGGGAGCTTACTATTCTTGCGTCGAATATGCAGACGACAAAAACGCATGGACATCCATGAGTGAGGTTCTTGAAAAGCACAATACATCAGCTTCACATAATTAGGTGCCTAACTATTTTATAATTTGACAAGGCCTCTATACAGCCACTATACTAATTTAAGCTAAATTTATATTTTAATATGACAACGCCTCTATACAGCTGATCTTATTTTTATTCTGCATTGTATATTCTCTAAATCTTACTTTAATGCAGAAGCCTATTCCATGTAGGTTGTTTTTTTTTTTAATTTTGTAAATTTGACATGACCAAGTGTTCCTATTGTGTTCCTATGGATATTTTTTTAAATACACTGAACTAGTAAAAATGAAACAAGAGAAAGGGATAGTAGTAATTAAAGTTAAATATTACATCATAAATAATGAAAATTAAATATCAGGTAAGCAGAAATGAAAAAAAGTGGCGGGGGGCTGTGTCCATGCTTTAATATTTGCACTGCCTAGCTTGCTTTCTTACCTAGTCAACTAGATCAGCCGCTTGCATAGTATAGATACAGACCTGCCTTACTTCTTACCTCTTCAAGTTATGTAAGGTGCGAATGGCCCCAGGGGAGATTAGCGCAACAGTCACCGATCCCTAGGGCAAGCCTGGTGGGGCATTTTTAACGTGGTTGTCCCATGATATTGGTCTAATTCTCTAAGAAATAGACGTTACCACAAACGAAAACTGCCGGAGATTTTGACGTCGACGATCGAACGTCGGCCTTCTGCCATTGCCGGTGAGAGGGCGGTCGATGGGGTCTGCAGCCGGCGGTGCACGCCTTACCTCGGCGGTGTTGGTAGAGTATAGTGGTGCCGTTGAGGCTCGCGGGCAACGCGATCACCCGTTCTATATCGGACCGGCAACCCTGGTGTATACATCAATTACACCCCGCCCCCTGGTTGGACTCCGTGGTGGGTGGGGACCGGGAAGATGAAGAAATATCCATTTAACTATGCAGACTGATAAGAAAAATGACAACTTTGCGCCCTCAGCAGGGGAGACAGTAGAAGCCCATGGCCGCGAACCTTATGGCCTCGAAGGCTTCTACTGTCTCCTTTATAGGTTGCGGAGGAAAGTACTGCTGGCTGGAAGATCGTCAGATCCAATGCCAAAAAACTAAACAAGGCAGGGAAAGAGGCAAGGCCAGTGGCTGGTCCCTCGACTATCACTACTTGAGCCTACGATAGGGCTAACGCCCCAAAAGGTAAGAATGCCCGATGTAAGCAGAGGAGACTGAGATAGAGGCGTGAACAACAGGCGGCTTCAGGTTCTGAAGACACTGTTCAAAATGCTGACAGTCCCAGCTTCTATTACAAGCAACAAGCTAAGTAACTATAACTAGCAACTAAGTAGCTAGCACAACCATACATACTTAAGCACTCCCGCAGTGCGCGGATTAGCTACGCACGCAAACGTACCTACTGCGCGCGAGTGAAGCATGCTGTATGCTTGCGTAGGTACTTATTTCCCGCAATGATACTTTATAAAAAATGTTTAGGGTATAATTAAAATTAGTGGCTTAAAAAAACCTACAATACAACACAACATTCACAAACATCGATACAGCCACAAAAGAAAGATGTCTAATTTCTATTGATAAATTCAGCTTTTTCTTGTTTACAAAACAGACGCATCAAAAGTACTGCACTTTTATTTAAAAAATAATAATACAAATCTCATAGTATTTAAATACAAAGTGGACTTATTCTTGAATATGGCACTTTGGCAGAAAAAAATATTTTGTACTCACGTGATATTTTATATTCCACACGGCCGCTTTCCAGAATATGGCACTTTAGTCTATAAATTACTTGCACTTACGCCGAAAGCAAGGATTTAAACGAAAAGATGGCCGTTTGGCTCGGAAGTTCTTCACCAAAGTCTCGGAATGCGAAAGGGGCGTATAATCTGGTTTGTCCATTTTTAACGCTAGAATCACGGGTGTCTTTTTCGAATATAAAAATTTCGGCGCTTCTGATCCAATATTTGCAATAAAAAGAGTTTTACTTTTTTTTGCATTGTGGCCCTTTGGCATTTAATCAGCGATGTATTTGATATAGTTATTGAAGACAGGCGCTATGGCGCTCATTAGGCTATGTCCAGTGTACCTACTGATATGGGTTGATGATGATATAAATGATATTGTGATACTTTTAGGGGATTAATAATATTATTATAGTAATAAAGTATGGGTTTGGTGCAACTTTTTATTTTATCAAATAAATAAATCTCATGAGGATGTCTACCATGACTTGGCCGGGCGCGGGTATGGATACGTCTGTCTGATCTGAACTGAACTGAACAGGGTTTCCATATAAAAAACAAACTCAATTCGCCTTATTTTGCCTACCTACCGTGTAGCTCGCTTATTATAATTTTGCGTACAAGTAGCCTTATTTGCCTAAGATTTTGAGCTAAACAGCCTGTATTTAGCCGTTTGTTAGGTATTTAGTATTAATTTGTGTAGTGTGTGATCGTGACCTGAACTTCTGCAGGAAGTTTTTGTTTCATTTTATCGATCTTTTTTCTAGGTAACATGAAAAGCTACTCGTGTATAGCCAATTGGATTTTTGGTCGCCATTTGACGATAAGTCGCCTAATCTGGCACGGCGGCGGCGGCGGCGGCACCACTGAACTGAACTGAAGTGAAGATAACAGTAAGAAGGATGGCAAATGCTAAAACTAGCGAGTCCAAAAAAAAAAGTAAGAATGTATTGGTAGGTACCTACTTTATCGAAGTTATTAATTTTATTAGATCAGCACATTACATTCCTATTTCTAGTAGGATTCGAAGTCTTCGCGCTCGAGAACAACCTTATGCTACTGCTCCACCTGCGTCCTAACGCGTTATTTAGCGTGTTAACTAAGTCGTTAAGTAAATGTGGCCAACACTTTAGCGTGTTAATTTTCAAACGGCATTACTAATGGCATTACACGTTAGGCGATAGCTCGGGTGTCGGTTTTTTCGACACATCAAAGGGTTTTGACGCGTAGTTTAGCGCGCTAAGCGACGTTGGCTACATTAACGCCGCCGCCCCGTCTCAATCCACGCGGCGCACGCGCAGTGCAAGGACGTGTTTATGTTTGGTTTTTAGCGGAAAGAATGACAATGGACCATCTTCCATCCATCCATCCAACATCTTCTTTTTTTGTTAAATTGCATATATGCATATAATAATTTATCACACTCATGGCCGTAGGGAGGGGGGGGGGTTTTGGGGGTTCAAACCCCCCCCCGAAATGTTGAGGCACCGTTAAAAATCAAACTTGAATAGGTAAAATTTTCTCGGATACGTACTCGTACGTGGAAAGTGCGGCTTAATTTAAATAGCTATTCTCTCTTAAAAACACAAAAAAATTTTCGTCTCCGATTAACAACAGCGCGCTCTGAGTCGTCGGTGGCGGACGGGGCGCGCTCGCGCACCATGCCATGCGATTCCTATTGTGTATCTACATACATTGTACTGTATGTAAGCACTTAAATATTTCTTTAAATTATTATCTTTTGAAAACTCAAACTTTTTTTCGACAAAATTCGTCTCTTCATTTTAAATGAGCTGGGTGCACGCATCGCATTCTTTTACGGCCGATTCCAGCTAGGCAGGCAGATCACGACATTACTTATAATTTTATAAATCAATAGACCTATTTTGTTGTCGTTCCGTAATTGAATTGCTTTCTCCGTGAACTGTCATGTATTTATTTATAACATACTTTTCTAAACTATTTAATAACGGCCGAAAAGGTCACAAAAAATTTCGCGGCTCGCTCCGCTCGCCGTTAATTCGGAATTATTCTAAGCTTTTTAACAACCTTGCGAAAATGCCACAATTTCTTAAAAAAATTCAGCGGCTGCAAACACAACAAAATATCGGCGGTCACTCCACTCACTGTTATAATTTTGGCTCTAAAAGTTTCAGGGTTCGCTAATCATAATCTTTTGTCACTCTTGATTCTATTTTATATGTAGATCATCTGAAAGGTCGCACAAAAAATTGCGGCTCGCTTCGCTCGCCGTTCATTCTGTAGCCTTTTGGTCATTTTTATCAGCCTGCCGAAAATATGTAAAAAAATTGCGGCTCGCTTCGCTCACCGTTAATTCTGTAGCCTTTCGGTCAGTTTTATCAGCCTGCCGAAAATATGTAAAAAATTTGGCGGCTCGCTTCGCTCGCCGATTATTCTATAGCCATTTAGTCATTTTTATCAGCCTGCCGAAAATATGTAAAAAACTTGGCGGCTGGCTTCGCTCGCCATTCTCTCATAATAATGTGAATTGTTATACCTACCCCTTAACGAATACTACTAACTTTTTTGTCACCCGAAAATGACACTCGAAGTTATTTATTTTTTGTATTTCTCACATTTTTTTCTTTGTTGCTGGCATACCAATCTCCAATCACCAAAATGACCACCGCAGTTTTTAAAATATTTGGGGCTAGTTGTCACACTTTTGCCTACTTTTTTACAAAACATCGGAAAAATCTGAAAAAAGTCGCGGCTCGCTCCGCTCGCCGTTACCCATGGTTATTATTTTTATATCGATTTTTTTTGGAAAGGGCTTGGTTGAAAACCACTCCGGGTACTAGCATAAGTACCTACATATATAAAGATGTTGCATGTTGTCTCGGGCGGGTCTAAGGCTCGACCCCCCCCGAATAGTATTTCTGGCTACGGCCCTGATCACACTCATTGTTACAACTAGTGTAGCTCGTTCAACCTCCATTTTGTATGTTAACGCATTACTTCAAGCGAATTTACTATTAACGGCGTTGTAACCTTAAATGTAGCCAACGTGCATTTTTAATGCCTTATTTGACCGGTTAGTTTCGCTATGCTCGATTCCCGCTATGCACTGATCTTTAAATACCTACCAAAAAGTGCCGCTTTGCTCTGAATTTCTCAGTGCTACCTTTAACAATGGAAGGTACAATTCGATAGAAAAGTGTTTCTAAAGTTACTCTTAAAGCTAGCCTGGGACAGCATAGTTTGAGGAAAAAAGTTTTGGTAAATAAAAATCTAATTTAAATTTAAGAATGGCTTTTGATTAAAAATATAAAGACGCTATGAAACATGAATCAACTCAAAAAATTAGATTAAAACTAGCCAAGAAAATATTTTTTAATTAAGAGATTAAAAATGACACGTATCAAAATAACATTTAAACAGTTTTTAACACTAGGATCACGTCATGTTCTTGCTCATATTAAAATGAAATATATTATTAATCAAATGACACGTTTCAAAATAACATTTAGAAAATAAACAGTTTTTAACATTAGAATCACTTGGGCTTGCACATAATTAAATAAAATATTATGTAAATAATCAACAATTGTAATAAATAGTCTGATTAAAATCAGCCAACAAATAATTGAGTAAAAGATCAAATGACACCTTTTTCAAAATAACATTTACAAATTAAACAGTTTTTAACACGAGAATCACTTGTGCTTGTTTATATGCTGATAATATGCAAGCGACATGATTGCAGACATACTGCACCAAAACCGCAATCCACTGTCTCTTTTCTATTCAAGGACAAAAGTCAACAATCAGGTACAAATTCCTGGAAGAAGTAACCCAAAAACTCGTTGTTTTGGTGTTGACGGTTTAAGCTATGTGTTGATTAACACGAATACTTTTTACTAGTTATAGTTATTGAAACTAGTAAGAGTGTATTTATTAAAAATTTTATTATACAATTCCATCAAGAAACAGCAACACGATGTGTATAGTAGGTACATTTTAGATGACTGTGATATTTAAACATAAGCATTTTCCTTTCGACTGTCCAAGAATCTGATTCCGTGCATAGCGGCACTTTTTGTTAGGTATTTTATGATCAGTGCATAGAGGGAATCGAGCATAGCGAAACTAACCGTATTTGACGCGTAGTTGGACATTAACATCAACGGTAACGTTAACGCAGGTGGAGCAGTAGCATTACTGTAATGCTAGGTGTACGGAACGTAGGTACGAATCCTACTAGAAAACGGAATGTAATGTGCTGAATTATAACATAACTTCCTAAATTACCAATACCTTCTTACTTTTATACATCCAATCCAATCCAATAATTTTGAACGCATCGTAAGATTAGGTTGCGGAAACATCGCTAGATGGCGCCATTGAGCTGCCGCTGCGTTTAGTAGTGTTTGAGTAACTTTTTATTCTGATTTAGACATCCAAGTATTCTAAATCCATTTTATGTTACTTGTATTAATATTTTTAAATAAAATATATTTTTTGGAGTTTTATGATATGAAAATATCATTAGGATGCGTAAATTATAGTGACCTTTTTGCGTCACCTCCATCCGATAGCTGCCTGTCTGTGGCTCGCGATTCTGCAATTCGCGTTCATGTTCATTCACTGCCAACCAAAACCAAACCAACCTCTGTGATTTTGGATCGATGTTTGGGCCTTTATTGCGAAGCAGCTACATTCAAGTTTCTGCATCGCGTTCCTGGAATTATCTGTCTAATTTAACCCAAGTCGTGTGGTGTAAACTTAAATATCTACGTGAATTGAGGGTAAGTGTTATGATTACTTAGTGTAAAACTCGCATCAATAGGGCTCCGATAAATCGTGAAACCAACATGGCGTCAGCGTGTATAATGTAAATAAATTTTGACATGTATTGTATTAGCCTCTATGAACATGTTAGTCCTGGTCCGAGTTACTGACGATTTATGTTGTATCTGTACCTCGCAAGTTCTCTTTAGAGATAAATATGGTCATACTGAGACAACAACTGGATGCTTTTGCTCAAGACTTGTCAGTGTCGAGTTCTAAGTTTTTGAATTGAATTAAAGGTACATACCGTCTTAAAAAATCTATGTACCTACGACCTTGCCATGCCCCCCCTTACCTACACAGTTTCCTTCATTATCAGGAAACTACTACTGTTCCTTGCTTAGAGGAGTTCATTACCTAGGTTATGTACCCCCTTCACAAACTCATATTGGCTGTAAAATAGTGCAGAATAGAAACATCTAATCTCTCAGTCATCCTACCAATTTGTTCATCCAAGATTCTATTATTAAAAAGTGCTATTATGTCTTAAGTTTTGAGTACCTATAGAATCCAGGCCTACCTAAAGGATAGCAAATTTTTACGATGCATTAAAAGTTGAATGATGTCCCTACTGGTGACCAATGCTTACGGTACAAAACAATTTGTTATTTTCAGCTTTAACTGGATACGAGTGTGTAATATTATACTGGTAAGTGGAAGTACCAATGAAAATGTACTTTCCTTTTAGTAATTGGCTGCTAAATTAACAACCAACCTTATCATATTGTTACCAAATCAATAACCAATGAATTAACAGTGGTCTACATACAGTAATTTTATCTACTGCATGATGCCGGAATAAACAGAATGCCATTGTGTTCTGAACTAAAATTTCAATGAAAATCTTTACCAAACTTCGTTCATTTATCCTTCTTCATCTCCTAACCCCAATAGGCTATCAGAATCTAATCAAGTTAACACAAAACTTAAACTTAAATCTATCCAGTATAAAAAATTACCTTGTTCAACTTAACTCGATGTTGTGAATTGTTTTGTTACACTGCACCGATAGTAGCCATAAATCACTTTCATAAATAGAATAATTGCATTATTTCATAGGTGTATTGTCATTCATTTCTGTACCTAAGCAAAGCTAGTGCCTACCTAAAGTAGTTGCATTAATAACTAGAAAACTATAAACAAAATAAAACAATAAATAAATAATGCTGGACAGTCCACAGCATCATCTAGCCCCAAGCTAAGCAGAGCATTTGTTATGGGTACTTGATGTGATGACTGATATACTTAAAATAATACTTTACTATATTTTTTTATTACCAGAAAATACCCAGAATCAATATTTGCAGATAGCATACAACATTTGTTGTAAGGCAGGAATCAAACCAGAAACCGAGTGTGTTGTATGAGGTCACTGCGCTACATTGGTCTAATATTCTTCCAATTTAGTATGATATTGTTGGACAGTTACCATAGACTTCATCATTTATAGTAAAGGCCTGCTTGGCTTATTTGGTTTCTCACAACAGTTGCTAATTATAAGATGATTATCAACTGCTTTACTTGGCTTTCAAAGCATACAGTATATTCCATGCTTATGGTACACTTGTGACTTAGTCCTTTACACAATCCAATAATTCTGTACTTGGTGTATTGTACAGGAATTTTCATGCTTATCTACATTTGTGAATTCCAATTTGAGGCCTTTCACATAGTAAAATAATCTTTAACTTTGTGTTGTAACGAAATGACTGTAAATACACTACATTCAATTCCAAATAAAGGACATGAGGGGCTTCTGCTGAAGATTGTCAATGTTTTGTCACGGGCTCAGACTTCAAGCAATGCAACTAAATTGCATTTATTCAGAACACAAACAAATCACTCGTACCAGTAAAAATTATGGTTAATGAGATATTTTCCAAGTTATGTGATGTTTTAATGTTCACTACAATTTTTTGTTAAACTTAGTGGCTGTGTTTGAATTGTTCTGAATAAATTAATTGTTGCCTAAAGTCACTCACAGCATCAGAACAATGTCATTGACAGATTTATCACAACCATGGGACCAATTCTGCTTTGGTAGGGGTGAATTGGTTGTGTCATCGAGCTAAGTCTTGTATTTGTTTTGTAGATGCCGCGCACTCGTAGGAAGCACTATGCGTCCCACTCGCGGTCCCGCTCGCGCTCGTACGACGCCAAGCGGCGCCGCCTGGACGATGGCTCTGCAGAGGGGACCTACAGAAAAAGGAGTCGCTCAAGAGAAAATAACAGGTAAGAAATCAAATTGAATGCTGAGTTTTGTTTGATCAGCTGGCTGTGGCAGTGGTTGCAGCTTGTTTATAACACCTGATATAAAATCTAAAAGATTTACAATACTTACGGAATCTTCATCTTGCAAATCTACATCAATGTTTGTAGACACAAGGTCTAGAAAGCGTAATTTTATAATGAGGCAACGAGAGCGCCATCTATCGGCATATGTTGAAAATAAAATGCTCGCGGTTGAACCTATCCAGCGCTTCAAGGTTCTCGGTTCTCGGCTTGTATACTCCACGAACTTAGTTCTAAGGTTGACCGATAGGTGTCGTTTACCAGCCGACAACGCGCTGGTGCGGCTAAATGGTGTATCGAACAAAATTCCATTATTCAGTTATCTCGTTGAATATGGTACAATCATTCAAAACTTGATGATTCATAAATCATCATAATAACAACATAACATAAAAAAAAAACATTCAAAACTTTAGTAAACCATTAAAAAAATTCTGTGACCGTAAATTTGTAAGCTCACTAGCTGTTAATAGAATATCTGTAGGTGCAAGCAACTAGCAGAGTAAGACTTAAATTTTCTAAATAAGAACGATGTTGTAATACAAGATGCGTTTATCAACATTATGAACAAGATCTGATTAACATTGCTGCAAATAGCCAATAGATTTGAATTATGAAATTCTATTTGCCGTGTAAAATCCACTATCCAACTATTATAAGAACATTCCAAGCCATGTGAACGGCGAGTTACGTATCCCCATAATTTGAAAAGATTAGATGTTATAGAGAAAATAACGGTGTTTGAAACTGCAGGCTGGCGAACGGTACCCGCTGCTTAGGTCCACATTCACTGGGCACTAGTTACCTACTCTTATTCTTGCAATTGCCAGCAAGCATATTTGAACATAGACTTCTATAACTTCATTCTTCCCTTTAAAGTTGTTAAGGGAGAATTTATGCAGTATACGAGTATAAGGCGACATGTAAAATGTGGTAATTGCTTACACTAATACCTATAATTGCGAAAGTTTGGATGGAGATGTTAGGTTGCATACCCAAAGTACTAAACTAATCAGGCTGTAATTTTGCACATGTAGTTCTAGACCTGGAAAAACCCTACTGCTTTTTATCCCGGAAAACGAGTGCAAAGTTTCGGGCGGAGGTCAACTGTGTTTGATCTGCTCTCTTTGTCTCTCGTGGCCCAGGGTTTTATGAGACCGTTTTCCTCTGGAGATTTGAGAATCATCCCCACACACACACACACCCTACTCTAATACAATACCCTTCAATGCTAATGTGCATTCCTTCATCTTCTAGTATTCTTTCATATAATTGTTATTACTTATTTTAGTAAATATGTATCTTTTAACAAACTAGATTTACGCCCCGGTTTCGCACGGTCATTTAACAATTGTTTCAAAAATTATAAATCTTTACATACACATAGAGGTTGGGGTCACATTATTGAAGTTTTCATCATCATCACCAGCCTATAACAGTCCACTGCTGGACATAGGCCTCCCCTAATGAGCGCCATAGATGGCATTATTCATCATTCAATTGCCCATAATCCCCACGCTGGGCATGCGGGTTGGGGATCGCAGTTCGGTGGAGTTGTTCTGCAGAGGGCGCTGCTGCCCGCCCCCTGGTGTATTTCCCTTAGTCGCCTCTTACGACACCCACAGGAAGAGTTGGGGTGGTGAAATTCTATGCCGGCACCACACGGCAAGAAGGAAGTTTTCATACGGATCCCTAACTATTTTGAAAACATTCTATAGCCCATGTTCATCAGCGATAATGTTGGATTCTAATGGTGAAAGAATTTTTCACATCGGTCCAGTAGTTTCGAAGCCTATTCAATTTAAACAAATAAACAAATCTTACCTCTTTATAATATTAGTATTTTTTTGGTAAGTAGGCTGTATGGAAAAATGCTAATAGTACCTTCTACGGCTTAATTAAGCTGTCCGTCTCACACATGAAGTCAGATTATAATACCGGCCTTCTACCGTGTCTCCGTGGGAGCGCTCTTGACTTTTTTGCGTGGCTAACATTGACATTGGCTCTCATAATGGATATTATTTTGAACTAGTCTCGAAGTTTTACTCTCTGATGTTGCGAGAAGTAAAATTATGACTAAAAGTTATAAACGACTAGCGAACCGGCTTCACACAGGTTTTCAACAAAAATTTAAAATTTTTAGACGGACACTTTATGTGTGCGAAACGTGGTAAATTACTGAGTTTTCACACAGATCTCTATTTTTTAAAATATTCTTAGCCTATGTTCATCAGGGATAATGTAGGATTTTAATGGTAAAAAGAGTGTTTTCAAATCGGTCCAGTAGTTTCGGAGCCTATTTAATCCAAACAAAAAATTAAATCTTTCTTTTTAATATTAGTATAGATATAAAAATATAAGGATAACTTTATTTGTTGATTTAATTTTTACTGCCCTTCGGATTCATATTTTATCTGTTTTCATTATCAGTTAAGACATGAAGTATGAACGCATTAAAGGTGGGCGCAGGTGGTATTATCTCAAGGCTCCGATGAGTTTATTCCCGTGTCTATGCTCGGGTACGTGGACATCGCATAAAATTTACAAATTGTTGTTCTTCATTGTACTGGAATCCTGTTCGCGTAGCATTCCGCGCCGGGCACAGCCACCTTTTTCATCGAAATGCGTAGGCTTTAGGTGGACTGTCCTCGCTTCTCGTAAAGTTCGCGTATTTTTCTTTTTGTTGTTCATTTTAATGACAGTTGGCATCTTTAGATCGTGGTCTAGAAGCGATGCAAGGATAGGGGTCGGAGGTTTCGGTGATTGTTTAAATTATAGAATTACAGCTAGAAAGCATGCAGTATTTCTATGTGAAAATTTAAGGCTATGCTCGAATCTGGTTAAGATAAAATTTTGCCTGTTTTTGTTTTGACGACTTAAAAGGCCATGATCTCTCCGACCTCAGTCTCTGCTTCGGTAATCTCAGGCGTTGATGCAATTATTTCAATGAAGACTATAAATATCCAGAGACAGTAATTTGCTGTTGTCGGACTATTAAGACATTTCTGAAAACTGTCTAATTGATGTCTGACACGGCTCAACTTCCGACGTATGATTCGGTTCAACGACGTGCGAGTTTATGCTTAAAAATTAATTGGTACAAAAACTAAATCTGAGAACAATAAAGAACTTTTCCCAGACTTATGTACCTAATTGTAATTATACAAAATCATAAACCTAAATAATTGTAGGTTACAACGTTGAACGGTAAACGGTTTACAGGTGTAATCTCTAAGTTAGTTCTGTTATTGAATTTTAATTTGCTTTGTCTATAATGTTCAATTTGTTATATCGAAGACCAAGAAAGTTCGATGTCCCGTAGCGGAAGTCTGTTCTTTGCAAACTTAAGTGAGGCCTACCTACTACATCCCGCTGTGAAATTAGTCAATATCCGTGTTTGTATTTTTTGATCATGAACGCCTCAATGTTTCCATTTTCTTGTCTTTCGCAACGTTAGTATGCCAAGGACCTCTGAAAGGTCGTTTACTAAAACGGCAATCTTTATTTTATCTTCGAACGAGCAAAACGTGATTTCGGTTTTTACAGAACTGACGGCATCTTCATAAATTGCATTTATTATGCGTTCTTGCGGCGTGTCAGTCACACTAGCTAGACGATTTCTTGCACCGCAAGTAACGACCATAGTGAAGCAAAAAGCAAATAATAAAAATAATGACAGTTGCCAAATGAGGAAGCGGCTAAACCGCATTGTTATTTGGTGAAAACAGAAAAGTGCAACATCTGAAACCGCGGCACGGATTGCGCAGCAATTGTCGCAAGACTTGGTGTCTTGTATTATTCAGGTGTCAAGACAAATGGTGGGCCGACGTCGCAGGCCCGCGAGGCGGCGGGCGGTGGTGGGGGCGAGAGGCGTTGTTCTTGACACAGTAAAACTAGAAGTGCAGTAGGTAGGTGCAGCTGCGCCCACGCCGAGCTTTTTGCAAACTGATAATGATAATGCTTGAGCTAATATCTCAGCGGTGCCGTTATACTCTGAACTATAGCTCTGAAACACGATGTAAATTTTTATAATTTTTTTTTTTAGTTTTTGAAATGAGGATAGCCAGTCTCAAAAGCCGTGTATTGAGTTGAGTTACTAGAATATCAATTTATTGTTCCACAACAAAAAAATCAATACAGACAGATACAATGTGGCTTATCGGTCTTAACTTTCTCTATTGTTGAAACGCTGGTGGCGGCTTGTAATCTAACGTAAGCTCAGCGTTGTTTTGATGATTCTGATTTCTCCAGACATTTTCAAATTACCCGTAACATTATAGCAAAATGTGTTTGCATATAGATATTTGTCAAGAAACGCTTTCCATGTCGCGAGGCGGAACGCAGCCGGCGGCGCCGCTGGCCGTGATCGGGATTTATGACAATACAATGTACTTTTGTAGAGGTAGGTATTGTACCAATTGTCTGCTTGTTGAACATTCGATAACTCGTGCCCTTATACACACTTCCTGACACTGTTTTATTTACGATCTTATGATTTATCCGCATGCAATATTGTAAACACGAAACACTAATGATCCGTCCTTTATAAGCTGACAAAAAAAAACAATCCTTTTGAACTGAGCCTGACATACGACTTCCTAATTCTGACTCAGGAACTAGATTGGTGATTATCATTTCCTCGAGGAAGTCTCTTTTTAGCTTATGATTGTAAAATCAAACGAGGTACCTACTAGACTCCTGAAAAAAACTTAGTGTAGAAGCCTTGAATAGAGAGGCTATTCAAGTCTTCAAAACAAATCTTTTAAAAAAATTCAGTAAATAACTTATTCCATGCATCATTTTGATTAGTTAGTAAATTGGTGACGCTTTATTTTCACTATCCGCTCCAAATTACATAATTTCAGTTTCGGTGTCGTTATAGTTAAACGGATCGAATTATAACCCGCGGTAAATGCGGTGAAGCAAGTAAATAGATAGAGAATCACGAAATACTCCAGTACATTCAAACCGTTTTATGTGAATCTTAAATTACTGTGCAGTTAGTTTGGTAAGAACAGCATTTTTTGTCTGTTTGATAATGTGTGATGTGCCGACTTCTCGCGTGGGACTGAACAAATTGATTGAATCAACGACCGTCGAGTGAGAGCTGGATGACAGTTTATCACGCCATTAAAATGTAGCATTGACTGCGCAAAATTGTGCTACGCTACATACTTTTCTAATTATAGACTTTAATTCGCTGCCAAATCGTGCCATCGATTGACTGTTCAATCGAATTTTCATTCTATGTTCGTGGTTGATTGGCATCATGGATCAATGATGGTTATACAAACAACTTCCTAAATATACAGGCTGGTTTGTGCCATAAATGGGTATCGGGTAGGATATAATGAAATGAAACATGTTTGATTTAAAAATTTCTTCATTTTAATATGCAAGGTTAAATAAATCAATACAAGATCCTTCTAATGGATTTGTTGATAAATAAATAAACCAATTATCGTCCATGGTTAACTAGTAGGTAGTCAACTAAAGCCAACCAACTCATACCAATACTTCACCGTATGTTTTGAAAAATGTTATCATAATAGTAAGCTGGTGAATACAAGAAACAAAGAGCCATTGTCATGTCCTCGGAATCAGTCTCGATTCATTGCAATTGCTTTTGAGAAATCACGTAGACATTGGTTCTGCTCTGTGACATCTGACCAAATCTTTGTTTGGATTGACGTAACAAGCAACGGAAAAAGAAAATATTCAACATGCTGCGTGCGGCACACATAAAACGTGTTAGTTTAGCTGTTACATGATCAGATTTACATAAATCGTAAAGCTTTTTATCACGTTTAAGAACTCTGCTCTCGCAGTTAATGCTGACGCGATCTGATTGTAAATAACGATATTAGAATTCGCTTGAAAAATACTATTACATAAAGAGTAGGTATCTTGAGTTACGTCGACGACGCTATCACTCTTGCGTGGCCAGTTGGGACAGTTGCACAAAGTCTACGTGCTTACCGTATAATATTCCACATAGAACTTTTACTGGCACTAGTTAGACTGGTATTGCATGAATTGCTGAAATGCAAGACACGGTATCTGAGGTTGTGAAGGAATCCGTTAGTCTGTATAGTCGCTTTAAGGTGCGGACAGGAGCGAGGAGCAGCCGGGAACGATTATCGAACCGGTCCCCTGGGCTCGGTGCGTTGACTCCCCAGGGCCAGGCCATGCCATCACAGTCGAGAGCGCACTTAAAATTTGCGCCTTTCTGCTTCAACTGACACCCCTTATTCCGCCCTCAACTGACCGTGTAAGCCTTTTTCTGCATTTCCTGTAGTTTTCCCATTGGGGTAATGTCAAGGTAGTAATCAAAAAGCCTAAAAAATTGAGTCACAAATCACAATATGGTAGCGGCGAACTCCGGTTGCTAATTAAATAAATTACAGGGCGGTCGCTAAAGGTTTAGGGTGAACGCTCAATTCTTGTTTTATTCCGGTAACTGTGCCAATAAAATTTTTGCGCGCTGGCCCATAAAAAGTCGAGGACCTTACCTAAAAAGTAACCTAATTGCCTGTAGGCCTACAGTTTTAACAATGGATGAACCGGAAATTTTAACTTGTTCATAATAAAAGTTCGCATGACACAATCAAACTCGTATTAATATCACTCGTTATCAAGCGCACTAACTCATGGTCCCCTCCCCACCCGGCACAACTACGGACGGCAGGCTCAGCCGGTATCTCGTAATTTAATTGCCTACGTCCGTTATTGTGTAAGTAATTTAACGACAGGTGTTCCTACTCCTTACCTGTCTAAATAATGTCAGTTTTCGCGTCGCGTCGTCGTCGCTTACTCTTACCACTTAGTCTTCGTTGAAAAACTTCGATGCGCTCTTTTCTTTACTGATTCGATCGAAACGAATTAAAATAGAAATCTTATTATTAAATCAATAATCCACCAGTTTATTATTCCATTAGCTTGTCTGCGTTGTTTGTCTGTAGATGTAGTAGGTTCGTTTACCACATCAGCTCTCCCTACAAATAGACGTCGTCGCGGGGAATGGAAAAATATGACATCGCGTGTCTTGTTTCTTTATTCAAATCGTTCCTAAATCAATTGTTTTATTAGTGTCCCTTCTGCAATATCTATACTAATATTATAAAGAGGAAAGATTTGATTGTTTGTTTGTTTGTATGTTTGTTTGTTTGTTTGTTTGTTTGTTTGTTTGTTTGTTTGTTTGTTTGTTTGTTTGAATTGAATAGGCTCCGAAACTACTGGACCGAGTTAAAAAATTCTTTCACCATTAGAATCCTTAATTTTTCGTGATGAACATAGGCTATATAATATTTTCAAAAAAGTTAGGGATCCGCATGAAAAATTCAATAATTGAACCGTGGGCTGTATATTCAACCTCTTTTTCTATTATGGCGCGTCAGAATAGAAAAAGAGGTTGTATAGCGCACGGTGCTTGCTTTTTCTGTCTTGGGGCCAGTGTCAGTTTTGGAATGTGGAGTCAATGTCAAAAACCCCAGTGCTGTTAAAAAAATTAAAGATCCGTATGAAAACTGTGAAACCCATCGTTTTAGTGTGTATAATTTCTGAAATTTTTGTTTAATACCCGTGCGAAGCCGGGGCGGGCCGCTAGTTTATAATAAAGCACTAATGTTATTATGACAGGGAAAACAGAATGCAATTAACGAGTAGTAGGTACTTAATAAATTTAATTTAGGAAGTGGAAAGGAGAAGCAGTGCTTTGCTGATAAAGTAGTGATAAAAACGTCTGGAGTCGTCCTGCTTGGCAGGCGGTGAAGGGTCGCGGGGGGCGCGGCGGCGCGGGCGTCGAACCCGCGTGGGTCGGGGGTCAGCGGCGCGACATGCGTTCCGTTCATTAGCGCATTCGTGCGCTTGCGCACATACACGCACAATATTATGCATCGCACTTACAACTAACACTTAAACTAATCTATACGTGATTTCATTGTTACACGGACCAGACCTGATCTAGGTATTTCTTGTAGGTAGAAAGATGACTTGACATTAATTAATTACATTTCTATATTTATGCGCCAGAAAACGCACCAATGAACCGAAACAATAAGGTTCTTAAATAAATCCAGTGTCAAGGCAAGGCTCTTTTGTGTTTCGTAGTTTAGCGACTTCATTGTTATGTATGTTGATTATATTAATTTTTTATAGAAATTGAATCTCCTTTGTTTACACGCCGAAGACGATTAGTTGATAAAGAATTTATAGGAAAGCTATAAATTTTAGCCGTCACGAATTTTGTAAGATGTACAAAAACCGGTTACTATTAATTTAAGTCGTGTAACTTGCTAGGCTAGACGAATGCAATGAATTAGTATGAGTCAATCGAGAAAGTAAACCAGTAAGCATTGTTCCGAGTGGATGCGCGTTGTACCGAGTGCGTGGGCGCAGGCAGGCAGCGCACTGTGGATTATGCTAGAACAAGTGCAGATCAAAAATACTTTTTTTAAGTTATGGAAACAAGACATATTTTTGGTATTATTTTGTAGGTAAAAAGTCAACGTTTCATAATCTAGTAATTTTTTGATGATTAGTGAAATCAAATATTGCGTAAAACAAGTTTATTTCGGACACTGCAATTTCTGTTAAAAACACTTTCAAATAGGTGAACATACAAAGTTAATTTACACCACTGTTTATAAGAACTCCTTTAGTATCATACATCATTCGAAAGCTCGTTTATTAACAATTCAGAAACACTAGTTTTTATCTTATATTTTCAGTAAATATTGTTGTAATTAATATTTTCATACATTGCGAGAAAATATTTTCTTTTTTAATTTCATTGAGACTTTTGACAATTAGCTAAACTTGCCTATGCTCTAAATTTAGTATTATTTACTGCATTAGGTATTTAATAATGATATAGCAAAGAATCAGCTGCGGATACTTGCGGTTTGAGCAGTTATAAAGAAACAAGTGGTTGAGGTACCAAAATGCATATTCGTTGGACATTGATAGATAACGGTTTTTCCTATCAATGGTTACGAAAATTTGTGGTTTAAGCGTACTTTATCAGCATAAATATGGTTTTGCACACGTTCTACTTGATAATAAAGAAATCTATGTCATATTGCACACTTTACTCATCTGATTTTCCTATAAAAAGCAAATGCATAAAATATGTCATTATTAATTGCCATTTGTAACTCTGTACGCATACGCAATAACAACTCTAAAAATGAACTCGTTCACTTGCTCGAGGCGTGAATTATTAGTTATCTATATTGAAAACGGCAACAACTGCAGAAAACAA
This sequence comes from Eupithecia pulchellata, assembly GCA_963931895.1. Lineage (NCBI taxonomy): Eukaryota > Metazoa > Arthropoda > Insecta > Lepidoptera > Geometridae > Eupithecia > Eupithecia pulchellata. The sequence continues at coordinate 4,379,572 of OZ007523.1, forward strand.
ACAATTAAAACAAGAAAAGAAAAATGCGGTGCACAAACGTTTTCATGAGGAGTTGGGTTTGATAATCGATAAACCGCGGCAAGTTAGCGGCAACACTAATGATGGTAATACCGCAAGAAGATTTTTTTAGCAATACCAGTTGTACTGCAGAAATAACAGGTGTAGATGAGCAACTAATACGCAGATTGTATATAATCCTACAAGCTTTATCATCAGGTATTATGATTGATGCTCAAAAGTTCGGCGAGTATGCTCTAGAAACGGCGAGAATATACGTCAGTAAGTACAATTGGTATTATATGCCATCATCTGTGCCCAAGATATTCATGGTGAAAGCATCATCAATCATTTTGCCGCATTGCCAATAGGTCAACTCTCGGAAGATGCACAAGAGTCCCGGAATAAGGACTACAAAAGTTTTAGACTACATCATGCAAGAAAATGTTCTAGGTCGGCAACAAATGAAGATGTATTTCATACATTACTATATACATCAGATCCGTACATAACAAGTATCCGAAAACTGTATGTCAAAAAAAGAAACTTGACGAAGAAACTCTACTCCTTTTGAAGGTAAATCTGCTTATCTCGGATCCGGAAGTGGTTCAAATAAAATCATCAGTACCTACTTGGAACTTAAATATGTTTATCCTTAGGTATATTCCCATTAATTTAACCTATTTTGTATGTACGTACCTAATCAGAAACAATATTATAGTCATTTAATTAAAACTCTAGGTGTAGGTTATATTTTTATCTTTGTTATAAATTTGTTATAAAATATAATGTAAAAAGATATTTTTTATTAAAATTTTGTTACATTGTGCTTGAATTTTAATTTTAATTATATAAACATCACAACTCTCAGATTTATTTCATGTAATTCGGAAATCCTAAAATAAAATGCAAGTAAAACCGCGAGCTCTCACTAGTTTTTGTTAAAACTGTTATTGATAAAATTCTTATATATCAGTTTCCGTGTTTGCAAAATTTCAAGTGGATCAGATTAAAAATAAAGAAGTTACAGATTTTTGATCAGCAAATCACCCATATTTTCCATAGTGCAGCGGCGCGAATTAAAGCAGCTCTCTATTCATTACTCATCGTTATTGCTATACCCATTTTTGGAGACGAAAGCGAGTGTAGGCTAGGCTCATTTAATATTTACCTACAAACAAGAGTTATTATTATAAGAAATTAAATAATAGGTACCCAAAAAAACTATTTCGGCGGGACATGAACCAGCTATCTTCCCTCAGTACAGGACGCGCTGGGGCGCTGACCAACTGTGCCAATGGGTGTACCGCAGGGGTCTATCCTCGGTCCTTTCCTATTTTTATTTTATATTAACGACCTCCCTCATCTCGTTAAGAATAATCACAAGATTGTATTGTTTGCTGATGATACTTCATTAATTTTTAAAATGAAACGACAAAAAAGTAATTTTGACGATGTGAATAATGCAATCTCAAAAGTAGTCAATTGGTTTAGTGTCAATAATCTCCTGCTTAACGAAACCAAAACGAAATGTATTAGATTTACTCTACCTAATGTAAAACAAGTTAAAGCCGATGTAAAGGTAAAAGAGGAATCGTTAGAAATAGTAGAAAGTACTGTATTCTTAGGAGTAACCTTAGATAGTAAACTTCAATGGGGCTCACACATAGATAAGCTATCGAAGAGACTTAGTTCTGCAGCGTATGCAGTCAAAAAAATCCGTCATCTTACAGATGTTGATACTTCTAGACTAGTCTATTTCAGCTACTTCCATAGTATTATGTCTTATGGCATACTGCTGTGGGGGGAACGCTGCAGATATTAACACCATATTTGTGCTGCAGAAGAGGGCTGTTCGTGCAATCTATAATATGGGTCTCAGAGAATCCTTGCGTGAAAAATTCAAAGAAATAAACATAATGACAGTAACATGCCAATATATTTATGAAAATTTGATGTACACTCATAAAAATATCAATAAGTTCATTAAAAATAGCAATATTCATAATTTAAATACTAGAAATAAAAACAAACTGGCTGTGCTCACTACTAGACTACATAAGATTAATGTATCTTTTAAAGGGCAATGTATACGCTTCTACAATAAAACTCCAAGTGAGTTGCAAAAATTATCTATAAATAAATTCAAACGGATTGTCAAAAATATTCATTGCAAAAAGGCTTACTATAAAATATCATATTATCTAGACGACAAAAAAGTTTGGGACGAGTTATGCTCCAACTCTAAAACTAACAATCTAACAAGGTAAAGGTTTCTTGTTCGCTTCTTTACTTTACCTTAAAAAGATTGAAGTGAACAATTAATCAAAGTGATCACTTTATTTCCCATTTTATTTCTTATTTAACTTGTATTTTGTGACGTGTCCAAGAGTCCTGTAAGGTCTAAAGGAAATAAAGCACTTTGATTTTTGATTGATTTTTTTTTTTGATTTTACCACCAAATAAAGTACCCTACTAATCGAAAATCCTTGCGATTTTCTTCGGACTATAGCTCCACCTACAGGGGAGTTATTATTATGTTTCAAAGGGGACTATTTTTATCTATTCTCGTTCATGGTCACTATCCACCACACACGAGTGCTCTCTCGTATGGATTCACGCTGGGTGAGCGCCTATTTGAGCGCAATGCACCTTCACCCTTCGCCTATGCTGGCTAAGTATAAAACGGCTGAAAAGTGCAGGTGAAAATAACTAACGAGACTGGTAAGAATAATGTAGGTATGATAGTGATTGTTCTCTGTGGAACGTGAACGACATTGTAGAAAGTACCGGTAGCGCGTGCAAGAACGACGATTAAGATGGTATTGTTCTATCTCTTGTTGAGACTTAAAATTCACTTAAAATAACTGGAGTAAATATTGGCTACTGGATAGCGTGAGTGATTCTAATCAGGCAGTTTGTACTGGTTTTGTTAGATCCAATTATTGTTTTTTATTTGTTGTAAAATTACCACCAAGAATTTAGTTCAAAATACTTTAATGAAACCTACATAATATCTATCAGGGTCTTACCAGATGGGACAACGTTACAGTACTGACAGTGTTACAGTACAGAAACGCCACATTAAATAGCTCCTAGCTGAGGTTGGTTGAGTTTGCTCCAACTCAAAAACTTACAAAAAAGTTTCGTTTTCTTTACAATAATAAGAATGAACTGAACAAAAATAAAATCAAAGTGATTACTTTATTTCCCAGTTCCAGTTGTGTCTATACTAATAGGTATTATAAAGATGAAAGATTTGATTGTTTGAATTGAATAGGCTATGACCAATTTGAAAAAAAAATTCTTTCACGATTAGAATCTAATTTTTTTTTTCTGACCAACATAGGCTATAAAATATTTTCAAAAAATTTGGGAACCGCACTTAAAATTTAATTTTTGTTAAATACCGGTGCGAAGCGGGGCGGATGGGATGTCCAAGAGTCTTGTAAGGTAATAAAGATATTTTATATATTTTTGAACTAGGTAATGATTACTATTAATGATAATTAAAGCCTTCTAGGCGCTCATTAGGGGAGGCCTATGTCCAGCTGGTGGACTGATATAGGCTGAAGATGATGAAGATAAATGATCTAAGTGTATTTTCTCAGCGTTATTATGAAGTGCCGTGTGGTGCCGGCATAGAATTTCACCACCCCAACTCTTCCCGTGGGGGTCGTAAGAGGCGAATAAGGGAAACACACCGGGGGGGGCGGGCAGCAGCGCCTTCTGCAGGTCAACTACACCGAACTGCGATCCCCAACCCGCATGCCCAGCGTGGGGATTATGGGCAATAACCCCCACATAATGATGCCATCTATGGCGCTCATTAGGGGAGGCCTATGTCCAGCAGTGGACTATTATAAGCTGGTGATGTTGTTGTTGGTGATGTATTATGAATTAGGAATTTGTACCTTGATCTTTGTCCCTTGGGTTGAGTAACAGATAAAAATCGCAAAAAGAGATATTAAATTAATGACTATCACACACACACACACACACATACTACCATTTACAATACACGTCAGCTAATAAATATTCATAAATTATCTGCTTCCGTGCGAAACTTTCAAAACTTTTATCACAACGTATTTTATGTATATAACACCATTTATGTAACGTTAATTTGCCACAGTTGAATAATTTATGAATTTATAAAGATACATAAATAAAAACAGATCCCATGAGCTATTAGTGCAACGTATTGATTGCAATTTTAAGCTTTATTTTTCCAATGTATCAAAATTTTCGTTAAAGAATGTCAAGAGGAGCCAGAAAGATAATTCCTTTCCTAACAAAATAAAATACACCTAAAATGGTAATGGTATTTTGAGTATAATAAACCAAATATACAGTACAAATTATTACATTTTAAGTAGTATCCAAAGGAGCCTTTCTCTTTTGAAATTATAAAGCGTGACATCTTTTTCAACTTTCACTATTAGTAACTCAATCAAATTGTGAAACATTTATTCATAAATTAGATGTTCTTCATTATCTACACAATTCAGAGTAAATGGGGGCGTTTCGTAGAACGCTTCACGTCGAAAAACATTTTCATCGGACCAGTATTGTGGGTTCGAGCCCGCCGCCGGCCTGCAGATGGTAGGCGTCTAGTGAAAGCTACTTGCCATGGACCTGTTTATGGCTGATTATTAAAAACATAATTAATACTCTCCGTTTCACGGAATCACAATTCGATATGTCTGTCCATTAAAAATAGTGTTGTAACTATAATTTATTAAAATAGGTAAAATAATATCATTATAGTGTACTCGTAGCTTAAACATTTATGTTTGAACTTGATTTTTTATATTAATTAAGGCTATAACAAATCGATTGAACACGCACTGTACAAGGTGTAGCACGATTCAATACATGCATTATTGCTTGCAAGGGTGAGAGTTTTATCTATTTATGAATAAAACCCAGTGTTTGTATTGAAAATGTGGTCAAAGAAAATATACCTACGCTGAGAAAATATCGAAAGTTGTTTTCATTCAAATGACGTAGAAGAATGTAATTTTTCTCGACAAAAACGAGACCATAATGAGTTCACACGACATTTAACTGAAAGATGTGGGGAATTGGATCAAGTGTGGTCCTAGAGAGACTAACAGTTAACTTGGCGCGGTCTCATTCGGCTGACTCATCTACAGTGAATTATCACGTTAACCCAAATTGTGCATTGTCTCCAATTGCTTTATTTATTTACGTCGATTGAGATGTTCTTATTGTGTACGGGTGAAAGTGTTAACTTTTAACCATTGCGTTCATTTGCTTTTTTAATCCTTGATAGCTCTAAAATGTTACAGCTGCTTATTATATTATTTTCTGGGTGTTTAGAAGTGAATAATTGGAATGGCAAGTGGATACACGCCTTAAAAAGGCTCTTTGTTCCTAGGACTGCATGTTAACCGCTAGCACTTCAAGCCAGCATTGACATTGACCATCTCCCTCAAACTTATTAATTACTTGATTCATTTACATAATGTACGTCCGAAGGAAATAATGACAATAAAGCAATTTATAAGTATTAAGATCAAAAAAGTTTTACGAATGACAGAAATAATATGTATTTATTTATGCGGATACCACAAAGCAAATAATCCATCCGATCTCTTCTGCATCTTTAACAATGTTATTCTTTAGTAAGTAATGTTATTAATAATGCGGGCGGACCGCTATGTATTATACATTACTAGCGGGCCGCCCCGGCATCGCACGGGTATTTAACAAAAATTTTACTTTTCATGCAAAACCCTAACTTTTTTGAAAATATTCTATAGCTATTCATCGGGGAAAGTTTAGGACATAAAAATATTTTTTCAAATCGATCTAGTAGTTTCGGAGCCTATTCAATTCAAACAATCAAATATTTCCTCTTTAAAATGCTAAATTAGTATGTATTTGTAACCATTTGAATAAAATTAAAAACGTATTATATTCTGCCGAGTATTCCAGCATTATTTTACATCACACCTTCGCGGATGAACCTCAAGCAAGATAAAAATACCTTATTGGTAAATTATTCCGCCATAACGCATGCACTCACACATGTTATGCAAAGTCAGCTTACTAAATAAAGACTAATCGTGAAGGCATGTTGACGATTATGCAAATGAAATGGTTTATTCCCTTTTTTGCGTGAAATAAAATACAAAATAAACGTACATATGTGTCTATGCACTCATCGCAATGTTTACTCAGGGCAGTCTAGTCCGCATCAGGTGGTGGTCATGTCATAATCACGGAAGTGGTAAGGCACGTACGAACGGTTCCATTCATTTTTGCGAAGAACCAAGGAACTGATATGCCTGCTTGAACGCTTATTAAAGTAAGAGATAAGATTCCTCACTTAACGAGAACGAGTATAATGACAGGAGACCTTGTCGAGTATCGATATTGGCAATCCTAAAGGGAAGACAAGTAGGTAAACAAGGTTTCCGTTTAAGGATCGGCAATGCATGGGCCGCCCACGTATTGTTCAATATCGATGGAGGCGTCACACTAAAACACTGCAAATGATCTTTTGGTAAATCATACGCGTTCACGGAAGTATTTATCGGAATACGCGTTGTAAATCGACTTACTTTTTTAATAATAAATTAAGCACTCATCATATCAATTGGTTGTGGAATCGTATTTATGACGAACGTCTTATGACTCCACTGGATTAAAAAATGAAGGGCTTAAATCGTAAGCAAAACCATTGCTTATTCCGCGTTACATGATGCACTTCACGATCATTCTACATTTCCTGTTTCATGGTGTTACACGTTAACATTTTACGACAATATTATGTTTATTAAGTGGAACCATGGTTCGTGGGCGAGTAAAGCTTAAATCTCTTTTACGAAATCAACCATGTTTCCATCAGAACACTTTTGTTTTCAAAATCTTCACAGATCGAGCCTTACGGTGCAGTAGCAGACTCTCGGCGACCTTGATTATTATCCACCAACGCCGTTCTGTACATTGTCTGTGACGATACGATTTCCCTTTTAACAAAATAAATTATAGGACATTCATAAGCGAAAGTTTCACACGTTGCCTGCGGCAAATTTGAGATTGCCTTAGCTTAAAGTGAGTGACGTGTCGAAGTGTCAATGGCTTCAGTGTAACCTTCGGCTCGGCCAAATGATGGTGTGCTTCCTTGTTTATTTTGCAAGGTTATGTGTTTTGTATTTTATAAATATATCAAGAAACGTACTTTTATACGCATGAACTAAACTTTTATATCTTTATATTTTTCAAAGTGTACATAATTTGATGTTAAAGTTTAGTACAGTTTCGTTTTAAACTATTATAATGGGTTGCTTGACATTTTTACGTGTATAATTTTTACTCTCTTTAAAATCGCTGATTTGTTTGGCAAACAAATAATAAAAATTAAATTACTAATAATTAAATAAATAGATAAATAAATAATTAAAGAAAATTATTAAATTGATAATTAAATTAATAATTACAGGAACAAATTGCAAATGGTCTTGCACAATTAAAATATATTTACGTCACCAGCATGAATGTAGAAGATACGACACAGACAAGTTGGAAACAGTTTTTAGTTTTTTCATTTATTTCGTCTTCTCTTGTCCGTTTTCGAACGCATTTTTGCATCTTTTTCTTTGGGCGTTAAAACAATTAACAAGACAAGTGTTTTAACGGTTTTATACACCAACTAGCGGTCCGCCCCGGCTTCGCACGGATATTTAAAAAAAAAATTAATTTTCATGCGAACCCTAAGTTTTTTGAAAATTTTCTATAGCTTATGTTCATCGCGGAAAATTTAGGATTCCAATGGTGAAAGAATTTTTCAAATCGTTCCAGTAGTTTCGGAGCCTATTCAATTTAAACAAACAATCAAATATTTTCCTCTTTATAATATTAGTATAAATATAGATAGTGCTGAAGACAGGGCGCTATGGCGCTCATTAGGGGAGGCCTATGTCCAGCAGTGGACTAATATGGGCTGATGATGATGATGATGATAAATATGATGATGTATCATATGATGATGATAGATATCTATGTTAACGTAGATATCTTGGGTTCTAGAAACTGAGTATATTAGTCAGTGTCATAGGTAGTGAGGTTCAAAAAAATTCCACTTAAAGTTCTTCAAGTTCACGGTTAGATTCTTTAGGAACATTAGAAACAAGATTGACTGGCAATAACACATGGCTGACAACAAAGCCGGATGGTTTAGGTTGTCCTAAGACATCTACAAAAACAACCTTTAACACAAGTCTGTGTCGTATCTTCTACATTCATGCTGGTGACGTAAATATATTTTAATTGTGCAAGACCATTTCACTCAAGATTTCACCATAATTTCTTCGGGTCGATAATTAAATTTCGCCACCCACACTTTGTTTTTCATTGCAATACAATCGTCTCCTTTCTAACCGCGCACATTATAAGTGTGACGCCGCCGACCTCGAATACAAATTATGGGAACAAGTCATTTCTTGTATGAAGGATAGTACCTAACCGGCAGTAGTTTGACTGGGTGACTCCTACGCGTCTCTTCATGGAATCCAACTGTACGCGGTGTAGCACCACTTTCTGCCCCAATTACAGCCATGCCGACACCGCCGCCGCGGAATCTTACGGACTCATGACCACATTTTTTTATCCTGTTAAACTGAACTGGGAAATACGGCTCATGCTACTTTGTCCCACCAGTTTGATCCACAGCGGATGTGAAATCAGGAACGTGTTTAATGATGTCATCAATCACAAACCATGAATTTTCTAATTAAACTTCTGAAATATATCTTCCTTAACATTTAATTTCACCTCTACGAAGTTACGCAATCGCTAGATCGTCTGCTTGTTTTGTGCAAAATGAATGTTCTTTGTGTAAGGTTAGCTTTTCATTGGTCTCCTGGATGTGAAGGCTTTGCCAGAAGTGTGAGTCACAAACACGTACTTGCCAGGATCTTTGTTGGGCTTCCGAGAAGCTTAACGGGCGAGTCTTTGTGGGAAAGGTATTTTTTTATGCAGTTCGTCGGTCTGATTTCTCCCGTCTCGCCTCACTCTTATAAATAAAACGAAAATAAAACTGTTTAACGTGTATGTCAAGATGTACAATGTTCCCTACCCTAATATTGCAAAGGTTCGAATCCTTTTACTTTACATCTTATCGTGATTACTAGTAAATTAGAGTGACTCAGTACCTGACTACAATATTCTAAATTATCCAGATAATGCATCAGAAACTAAAAATTTGTGAGCAATGATTTGGGTAAACGAACTCGTCGCGTCGTTAGACCGATACTGACCTCGATGATTAATGAGGTCCGTTACTTTTGACTCAGTATTGTTGCTTTAACTTTTGTAACTTTGTAATTCATTGTCTCCTAATATCAGTCAGTAATTACTAAAACACCTGACACCTAAGAATTTTTAAAGTAGTCTATTGAATAAATCGTGGGTGAGAAACTCTATACCGAACTTGCCATTTAGATCCTTTTTGGTATGAAGCGGTTTGATCAAAAAGAATATTGCAATTTGCTAAATTTATGTCATTTGTTCGCTCACCAAGAGATTAAGTAGTGATGAATCCCAGGGCTCCAGGAAGTCTATTTATGGTTGGTATTTTGATAGATCATGTTGAACTCACTCACGCCTGTCTGATCAGGTTTCCGTAAGAATGCCTTTTACGGTATCGAATTAATTTGCCATGGTCAGTGTTGGTTGGAATAGAACTGGTCTAAATTGTATGGATAACAGGGTTCACTTATATTAGAAACCATTTGACCTTCAATTAAAATGCTAAGCTTTTTTATTTAAAGTAAAACGTATATTGTAGTTACTTAGCAAATTGAATATAATTAATTTAAGTGGATGTATGGAAAAACTATCTAATGTAAGGCTCGAAGTCTCGAGAGTCAAGAATTTAACCCATTATCTATATTCATACATATTTCGAAACTTGAGTCAATAATAAAACAATTGCAGCACATACAAGACTTACAAGTGACCGATTTTTCTTTCGTTAGACAGTTACTAGGTTGCCTAGTCATGGTTCATTTGGGTCATTGGACCTCGCTGTTTGTCGGCTCACGGTGCCATGCTACCTCCGCTTTGGTGCCATTATTTTTTGCTGTCATTACGCGACATCAATTGTTCAGCTAGTATAGTTCCACGTACCTAGTCACCTACTTCTTCTTTCGACTCGACCCCATTAATAATATAATAACACACGATTTTGGAAAGATGTGATAGATTAAGATTTTTATTTGCTTCTGCAACACGTTATAGTAAGTATATGGGTTGTATACGTACATACATTTGACAAACAATAAAACAGATAAGTAGCATTTTATATGATAATAAGTAAGGTACCAAGCAGTACCTATGCGCTGCAGCCCAGAAAAAAGACAATAACTCAGCGTAAACACTGATTTTCATTATTACCCTCAAGAGATGTCCAGAAAAACAAGACCAACACGTAGACTGATGTGTCTTGGTTATGTATTAAATGAACACATTCATGCAGTGTTTGAGGAATAAATAAAATTAACGTGTTGTAAACCTTCAAATTGATGCCAAGCAAAAGGGAGGAACTATACAAGTAGAAGTAGCAATGCCAGTGGTTCCTATATAATGTCATGATTTAGTTTTACTTCCATTGACAGATTGAGTTTAGTGTAAACAATCAACGTGTAGGAGGTGAGTAATAAAACCTAACGGTTGTTTAGGAAGTTTCCTTTCTTTATTGATGGTGATTCAGGTATTATATTTTATCAAGACCACAACAAGCTGCTAATGTTCTTATGAATGTTTTCCATTGTCTGCGATATTAATGTCTGTAGGTCAAGCAAACGAGAGCTTAAAGCCCTAATGGGAGAAAAATCATACAGGCGTAATCGTTGGCAGTGACATACATCGCCACTGAATAAGCACCGTCCTAGGTCGCGTTTTTTTCACACATAAATAAATGCGAAATGAGACATCATTATTGGTTTATAAAATAAGAACAATATTATATAACATATTATTTACCTTGAAACGGCTGTTCTGTTCTGTTGGAGAATTGAAAAGATCGGGCAGATCAGATAGGATGTCGCAACGTTCGGTTTGCACTAATATCGCCTGAAAAATACCACCCCCTGGTTATTATCATCTACCTGATAGCTAAATTTGTTGAGATCTACATGCCGCCGTTTAGTCGTGAAAAGGTTCAGAAGCTCATTTTCATGCCTCTACCTCTAGAATGGAAAGATACCTAACTCGCTGAGATATTGTCACTATTATGCTAAGTTTTTGTTATCATAGTACGTAAGCCCTCGTACTCGGGGCAAATCTCTTATAAATCAAAGGAAGATCAGGTCCGCCGAAATCGTTTTTTTATTATTTAATTTCTTTATGATATGAGTATGAAATTTTTCCCTAATATTAATATTTGCAATAAAAATCCTTGCTCCTGCTACACACAATGCATATGAGTTTTCAACAGTTTGGTATTCGATTGTAAATATTTTTGTTCTGTCAGTGGCCCAAATGCATACATTATAATGTTCAGTTACGAGTAATGCAGCGTTGTTTCGACACTGCCGACCTTCTATAATACCTCGGTTAGCTTCATGTGCATATGATTTCTTTTCATTCAAGTACATACTTTTATAATCACTTTGTTTGTACAAGGTTCAGTAACAATGTATTAATTTAATTTATTTTTGTTTCAGGTACTTATGAACTCTGATTGATACGAAGTATAAATCGTTGAGGTGAGGTTTTAGCTTTTTAAGTAGGTACACTAAACTACACACATGAAATCTACGTAGTTTTTTAAAATAAAGTCATGAACAGGTTTTCAAATATTTATACGTAAATATTTTCAGCTGGATTAACATTATGAAGAGATGTGTTTATTTTTAAAAAGTTCCTTCGTCATTCTGTTGCCCATGCCTATATACCTAATGGTTTTATTCAACATGTTTTGGTACAAACTTCTTTTATCCATTTAAGGAATATTGTTGTGGTTTTGTAATTTCCTCCCGTAAGCTATTATTGTTCTATCCCTATCTGAAACCGTCCTATAATTTCCTGCTCATCCATGATTTAAAACGTGTAAACTGAAACTCTTATCTTCAAAACAGTTTCGGCTCCTTGACTGACTTACCTAGTTGAATCGTTGTGACCTAGAGGGGATTACCTGGCTAGAAGAGCCAGTGAAAGAAACTGCCATGGGCATTGAATGTTACCAACAATTATACTAAGAAAATCTGCTTGAATACTGCAATACCGAAGACGATGCACGGAAAAAATCCAATTTCGATTTACAAACGAGTGAAAAAACGCCTTTTCACTGCGATAACTTTAATTTGGTTTGACAATAAGCATCTAAGCGCGAATATATCCTCCAAATTATATGGCAACTAATGGTAAATACAAATAAATCAACATAAAGCTAACTCTCTATAGGTTGAAGAGAATGAATTATAAACTATAGTTAAAGTATTGCACTGAGTCGCGGATGCAGGCGGCGGCACTCGAACCCGTAGCTCGCTGGTAGCTAGTATATCAGCTTTGTGGTAGTGAAGGTCAGTGCTCCGGAGTTTCAACCCGTAGTGCTCTTGTGTTAGAGTCATAAGTGGTGGAGCGTGGTCGGTCGGCTCGGCGGCCGCAGGAGAGAGGCGCGGTGGCGGTGGCTCCTACCGCGCCGAGTCGGGCCCGGCTGGCTTCCCTTCAGTTTAGTCGCAGCGGTGCACGCACGCCGCACGCAGTTCTCGCGCGCGCTTCGAGAAGGTATGCACACACGCACACGTTTCCGGTGGTTGCTCTACAACTCTACGATCGCTTGTCTCACATTTTATATGTTATGACAGCTCACGGTTTTCCTGTGCTGTCCTATGTGACCACTATGCATGCTGCCACCGTAAACGTCTGTTGAGAGTGCTCGGCTTAAGTTTGTCAAAAGTGATTTCCTTGTTCTTTAATTCAAGTGATAATTGGAAAATGTGTCGAACTAAATGTGCAGTTATTTATTTAGTTGCGTTCCGTGTTTACACATTGTTTGAAAACAACCTAGTTAATACTTTGTAAACACGATGACGGATGTGATCTCTTTAGTTTCAGTGATATTATAAGTAATATATAATTAATTAGAGCAGGCATAATAATTAATATTGAAATTAAATGCCTTGTTTAAACGAACAAGGTTTCACGTTAATTGATAGGCTTTCATCAAAATACTTTTTCATGGTTCGTACACATCTACTTATATATTTTCTGTTCGGAAGCTATAATTATGGATATCATTGTATTAGTTAGAAAACGTTCGATAATTATTTAAATTAAAATATTGGTAATAAATAACGGACTTTCCTACTCTACAATTAGAAATTCAAATTAGATTTTTTTTCTGGCGGTGCAACAGATGCTGTTTATCGTGAACTCTCCACGGCTAAGATCGGTTCTAGCCATATGGCATAGCGTCAAACCTTATTAGGGAGCAAGGCGACACTTGTTGCACTTATACGGCTTAACTGCTCTACAATATAAACTAACGCACTGGTGATGCTTTATCACTATGTCCTACTTATTAGATTCATTTAGCGCGTTGTCTATCAGTGTATAACGAATGCAGCGATAGTGGAACGTGATCGATGGTATAACTGCATGAGATAAGGTTGCGTTGTGAGGGCGCCGACGGGCGGTGGCCTGCAGCGCGTTATGCAAGTTGCCAGGCTGAGAGACAGCGTCGTCGCATGCCGCGCAGGGCGGTTCGTTGACCAGTGCGTTGTCCCGCCGCTGCCGCCCATCGCGAAGGTCGCGGCCCACACTCGCACACTAAAGCTATGCAATTTGCATTATATTCCTTCTTAGGGATGGAAAAGCACAAAAGCACCGCGACTTCACTAGTATGTTATATAACTATTAACTTTATATTTATGATGTCATTGAATACCTGCGCATTTAGTTCCGCACATTATTTCACATTATCAAACATACTTTACTGTATGGATCTACATATTTTTTTATTTTAATACTTTCAGGTAGAGTCGATATGTGTTCAGTGTACTTAGTGCTAAAGTAAAATAACTGGAAAAAAGTGTAAATTACTTCTACAAGGAAATTTTGATCTCAAAATGGTGACTTCGAGAATACCGGCTTATTCTTTAAGTTCGGAGTTCAACAGGGAGTTCAGAAGTTTCCGAATAACGCGGGCTACGCCGCGATCGACTCTGTACGCTCCCGCAATAGTTCCCATACACGAGTACCCGAGGGTTAGCGTGCACGAGCGGCGGGAAGCTCTGAAGGCGGCTCTCGCCAAGGCATGGTCTTCCAAAAGCAACGATAAGAAGAAGCACGATACTTGGACTGTTCCGAATGAACAGAGTAGAGCCGGCATATTGAACGCTGATTTCAACGGAAAACCTCCCAAAAAGAATGGTGATGTTTCACGTGTTGCCCTAGCTAAACACGAATTCGAAAGCAAGGATGCAGAACGGATTGAGGCTATTGATCATAGAGCTGATAGCGGTCAGCCAGCCAGCTTATGTTACACTCGAGTAAATGGCAACGGTATAGATATAAAAGAAACTCTTAAAAAAGGCTGTGATAAAGGTTTACATACTAAAGATTTAGGGTATAGCGACTATCTAAGCAATGTTCCTAAATGTAAAACCAGTTTTGAAAGCAGTTTTCTGAAACATAATCACGATGAACGATATACCAGCAAACGAAATGGATATGACATCTCAAATAAACGAGTCGAAAGAGACGTAAATCTTAACAACGTCGAATACATCAGCCTTAACGGCGACACCTATGATTCATTGAAGTATTCGCGTACAGCGAACGGAACAGAATCGGTGCAATATAAAAATTACAGTAAAGCAGAAACCGTTAAAAGCAAATTGCTCAGCACAGATAGTCCGAAAAGCGTGACGTCTTGCAACGGCGAGAAACTAAACGGACACAATAGCTTGGAAGTGCGTAAGGAGCAGCAGCGTCCCCTGACGAGCGGCCCCAAGGCAGTCGTGGAGCAGCGGCTCGCGGAGAGGCTCGAGGTGAAAGTCGCGGAGCTACCAGCTCTCTATCGAGGCGTTGACTCGTGGACGCCTAAATCTGCCGCTTTCCAGAAGAACATGCGGGAACACGAATGGAGCGTATCGTATGTACCACAAAATGACGACACCATACCCCACTAACAATTTTTCCACTCCCTATATTACACTTAAACTCATATCCCCAATTTACCCATCAGTGTGCGTTAGAACTGTTTTTTATCTCTTTGACGACATTTGAAATTACGTAAAACCTCAGTTCTATATTTGGCAAAGGAATTCAATGCTTTCTCGAGTGGTTTAGCGATCTGAACGTATGTTGCGTTGCGATGCATTACAAGTGTCAGTTAAATAAATTCATTCGCTAGATTTATTACGATAAAAGGAGATTTAAGAAATGGAATTTATTGTGCTTGTCAAGCCATGTGTTCTGTAATATAATTATGTCGTTCTTTGTGTCAGTTATTACGATAATCCTGGGACGGGTTGTGCAAAATCATTACACAACTGCTGTGACTCACCTCTGGTGCGCTTTACTTCATCCTGTTCTGGGTTGCTTAATGCCTTCGTTCATTATCGGGTTTTCAAACCTATGTATTTAACTCAATGTCTGTTATTTACGTTTCTTATATATATGTAATTCAGTATTCTTGAGTTTGATGTTGCGTGGCGAATGACTCCTCATAAAGTTGCATGTTTCGTTATGTTCGACGGAGTGTTTAAATTCCAATGTCAGCTAACTTTATATTGACTTATTCGACACCTTCCTATAGTGATCTTACTCAGTCACTGGTTATTCATTTTGATATAATAAATTCTTTCAAAGCTATTCCATAGCAAAACTCAACATGAATTTAGGATCTAGATTCCGTGGGCGCCTGGCACTGCCATAGCTCAAGATTCGTCTCGATAGTAAACCTGTACACAGTGAATGTTTCAAGGTCCTATCTTGCTTTGTTTGTATGCTTGGAAAGAATTTGTCAACTAGGTAGGCGTCATGACGTAATGAAAATAAGTAGTTATCTACATTCTTTTTTGTATAACTTCAAACTTAACAAGTTCAAAGTCGTAATTTTTTTTTTTCATACAAGAGAGAGTAATTATTTTTTGGTGACTTTATGGGTGTCGATACTTGATAAAAAGTAAAACGCACGAAACGCTTTACGAATAAGTTCTCCATGTATCATCCTTGACTTACCAGACAGTTCAAAAGAGATTCATGTAAAGTGAAGCTATTATATGTATTATAGAAAAGAGGATGCCAGTCACGTTGTAGCTTTCGATTTCTTAATGTAGATACTAATGAGTCGCTCGCCTCGTCCACCTTCCTAGAACAAGATTATGGTCATTGTGCTCTGCTCTCACTCGGACTCGCTGCTGCTACCTTATGAATGATATGAGGTTGGGTCAATCAATTTTCTTAGTTTCCTTTTCTAAACAGTCTGGTACTGTTCCAAACAAAAGAGAGGATGGTTATTGTCTAATTATTCGGATAGGTTAAGGTAATCAATGAAAGGGAAACTAAACGGGCTCTACAGAAACGCTAAAGTACAACCAGAGAAAGATGATTCAACTCATTCCGAACACGTGTTCTTTGTTTCTAAATATACATAGAGAACCGTTATGTGAATTCCATTATTGGATGAACGTTGACCTTAATATTTGCGTTGATTATTTTTCTGTAAATGTTTGTAACCAATTTTATTTTATTTTACACTTAGCTTACTTAACTTACCTACTCGTAAGAAAACTGTGTTATATCGTTGCGTTGTCAGCCAATAATAGTAACTTTCTTTTCGTTTCTGCTAATGTTTACGTGTGTCATTATAATGAGGCAGTACATATGTGTTAGTCACGTCGCGGTGGCGAGGCGGCGTGTTCAAGTAAAGCCTTCGTTGCGACAACACAGCACACACAAGTCGAGAATTATGTCCATGCCCGTTTCCTCCTTGAACACACCATAGAGACTAATTAAAGACTTTGAGTTCATTTCAATTAAATTCTATGATTTCCCTTCACGTAAATAAATTAGTGATACAAGTGGAAATTGGTGTGTATACATTTTGGGTGGTATCACTATTACGTCACATAATGTGTTAGCTAGATGGTTATACATTAAGTTACGGCACACAGTCGACGATACCGAATCCGTTGGTCTACGAAAGTGAATTTTCCGGTGTTTGTTATTCACAATCGCTTCGACGAGTGACGTGCGTCGCTTTGTTAAACACTGATGATACCACTATCGAGTAACTGGTGAATAATATGTTTGATACATACGATTGTTTCGGATTAATTCAAACAATATGTTTCAGTGTTTGTGTGTCAAATCATGATGTGGCAGGGATATCCCTTAGTTACTTATAAAGGCATATTCTTATTACCTAAATGCTAAATAGTAATATCTTCTGCTTAATCCTTAATTCATTCGTTCATTTCAAATCGAGAGAAATTGCGTGAAAAATCACCATCTCATGAAATTCCAGCTAACAATGTCCGGAACTAGAATTTAAAATAAATGCTAGACTAACTGGTGCTTCCACAGAAGCATTAAATACCGTCGTTGAATGAAATTGAAATCTTATTTCTATTTTCAATGCCGTTTAAGCAATCGCGGGGCAAAAAATTGGATTTGGTCTTGACACTGTTTGCGTAGATAGGGTCGTTTGATTTATTTTCATAATTGCTAATTTTGGATTAATTCCTGTGTATTCCACTTACGGCCTTATACTCAAGTTCAACTTGTAATTCTTCGAGTGCCGCTAAACAATGTGACATTAGGCTTGTCATAGATCACTAACGCCTGCGCACATCGTTAATGGAATTGTCTAGCTTGTTTTATAAGTACCTACCTAACGTGAAACAAAAATAAATTTTAGGAATAAAAGTTTTTTTAAAGACTACTTGACGAAAACGAGATCTTCTAGACCTAACAAATTATGAAACAACGTATTTGTTTGTTTGTTACACCCACGCTCGCTGCATTCTATACGATATTTATTTTTGCATCTGTTCGTACTGACCGACAGCAAGAGCTAACCGGCAAGACAACATACTAAACCAATTACATGACTTCCTAATTGCGTTAGTGCATCAGCGCTTTTTCCCTTGTATTTCTTTTATGACAGTAGATTATTTTTGTAGACCTGAGTGACATTATCGCGTTACCAGTATAAAATGGGAGAAAAGTATGGCAGTCTTTCGAGCATAGATTTTATAAGTTTAGTGGCTAGACCACAGTGTATACGAGTTTCAAGGTGAGCTATAATTTACTGTAGAGAATAGTCAAATATGATTTGGGTAATAATGATGCCCTCTTAGCGGAATTTCGGCCATGGCTGCCAGTTTCATCGTAGACTGACGACCTCAGAGGCATAGCGGGTGAAGGTCCGCCTGTGACGCAAGCGGTTGCGGGGTCGATTCCGCCTCGGGACAAATGTTCTGGGACAATGGTTTGAAGATATTTGTGCCGGGTGCTCTGGGTGTTTTTTATGTATTTTTAAAAACATCTATCTTTTTAATGTATATTAAGGGTTCTGGTCTAGTATAGGTACCTACTAGGTACTACCTAGTAATACAAGCTCTGCTTGGGGCTAGAAATGCTGTATGAACTGTCCAGCTATATTATTATTTTAGTGGACTAGCTATATACGCGGGACATAATAATGCACAAGGACTGGTGAATAGAGAGTCTTACAAACTCAATAGTTTCAGTGAGATTTTTGCTTTAGAACTGGAATAGTTCTTGGGGCAAAAATCTCAATTACAATTTATCAATCAATGAAAATATTTAGAGTCGATCCCGTTTTTGAACCCGGATCATTAGGAGTTTTACACAGCCTAGACTAACGAGTTAGTCGCTTATTATAATGCTAATTTGGCACGTAGCAAAAATACTAAATTATTATTTTTTCTACTGGTCAGTCTTTATCATCTAATTATTGACGATCCGTTGTGTTGTGAGTGACGTGGAGATTCAATTGTGCCTTGTAATGATGTATGTTTTGAATGATTGTACGCCGCCGCCGGTTAATTCTCTAAGTATCTCATGCGCAAGCGGCATGAATCGAAGCTGGCAACAGTGCGTCCGCGACCGCTGCCCGCGCCGGGTCCTCCCCGAGTGATCAGACAGCTTGTAACACTACCGCGACTCGCATCGACAACGTGTTGACACTCGTACTTCCGCCTTCTCTTCACGCGAAATTTTTATCTTATAGCAGTTTGTATTATACCAGGCTCGTTGGTTAGCTAGCAGATCATTCGTTGTAATTGTAACCTTGCTTGTCTGAGCTGCAGTTCAGTTTAGTGTTGGTTTTTTGTTAGCATCGTGGCGAAGGTTTCGTTTGATAAATATAATACTTTAAAACTTATATACAACGATTTGTATCTTCCAAAGACTGCAAGTATAGGTCGCTCTAAAGTCGTACATAAGAGACAATGTTGGAGTGCAGTGCGGGCGGTATTCAGCATATGCTGTATGCCGTCAACGGACCACCTCTTAGAACTCGTAGATCCACACTACTGCCAAGAACGTTCGCCAAAGTTAGTTAATTTCTATCCTAGCGCACACCTAAACCTCACCTCAACGTTTATGTATGTATTTTATTTATTATCCCTTTATCACTAACCCTACAACCAGTCGATGAATGATTTCACAGCTCGGAGCATTCCTGGAGACGGAGAAATGAACGCTCTAAGCGGTCGCATCACCGGCGCTCTCCTACGTCGCATAGGCGGAGGAGGCACCACCGCGACGACTCTTCTCTACGTTCTCCAGAGCAGGTCAGTATATTGTTCCATTCTTGTAACTTTGAGGTGATGAATGAACGAAGTGTTTGCTTTATCCACGCTCGCCGTAAAAAGTGTTCACCCGAAAACCTGTCGGTTGCATCTTATGTCTGTCCTCGGGTAGGTACTGTGGAAAGCATAGAGCGTAACCAGAATAAAAGCATAAACGTCAGCATGCCTGTTTGGAATAACATGCGGGACGGGTTTGGCTGGGTAATGCGCGTGCGCGTGCGCCATCGCCCGTGAAGATGTGCGCGAGAGACGGCGACCTCCTCGCGCTTGCGCCTGTGCTATTTGTGTTCGCCTTCGTCACTCTGTACTGCTTCAGTCAGTCGCAAAGATTAGCCGGCCGCCTGGCGCGTTTCTGTCGCACCGAATATCGAGTCCGCAGCGTCGGGCTGCGGCCGGCCACCGCCTGAGCCATGGCCGCGCAACCGCCGCGAATACCACCCAATAATTTACTCTTTTGCGGACCCCCTCCGTCGTTGCCCCACGTAGTTTTGCTGCCTAGTGACGCCAATCATGTTGAACCCTTCTTCTCACCACCTGAAGTGTGTACGCAAACAAACGATGAGGATGCTTTACACGAAATAAACAACGTGGGCGTGCCAACCTATGGTGAAACATTTGATGGTCAAGTTGAGAACAATGTGCTTGAAATAGATAAATCAGATTATGTCGTGCCTCCGGACAACTTCCTTCGAAGAACACACAGCTTTGAGTTAACCGATATTTATACCACTCGTCGTGATAGCAAAATTGACGTATGTGCGTTACGACATCGAGGGTCTGAACCTGACCTATCAAAATATGGACTGTTTGTGGAAGCTGAAGTGACTGTAGATTGTGCATTAGAACAACCTCAAATTGTACTTAACAATCCTTTCTATGATGGTTCGTATGCCTTAGACTCAACCGAATTAAATGAGTCTATGGTGATGCTACCTGAAAACTATCTAGCTTTTGAAGACTCATTTGTCCCTACTTGGAGTTATAAACCTGATTTTGTGGAAGGAGATTTCAACGCGGGATTGTATTATGACGGCCTACCGCTAATCCCTTCGAACGATCCATGGTCAGCATATGGTAACGATAATATAGGATTTCAGTATTATTCTCCAAATTATGAAGCACCCATTGGCGATCAAGACGGTGTCCATTACATGCCGTTGACTGATTTGGATTATGTCATACCGACGTATATGAGTTTACCAGCTGCCGAATCAGCTAGTATAGAAAATACTGAAGATTTATTACAAAATTCCCTTGTTACTAATATTGATGATACTAAGTGCAACGACATCGCTGACGCATTAAGTATTAAAACAGACTCAAAAGCTGGCTCACCAGTAATCTTAGAAAATGTTGCTTCCAATTATGACGAGAAAGTAGAGTTTACTACCAACAAAGAGTCATCAGTACAGTCTGAAGGATCTGCTATTGCCGATATCTCAAATGATGTTACATCTAGTTTAGCGTTTGTACCAAGCAGTAAAAGTTCACAAATGCCTGACGGCGGTGACGATACCAATGACGACACATCTCCTTGCTCTACTGATTATCAAGAAGCTTCTGCACTCGATTTGGTGCAAAGCCTTAACGATTTATCCTGCTCCGATAGCACTGACTTTTCACAAAGCAGAGATGAAATCTCACCAATACCTGCTGATTTACCAAAAACTAAGGTAGATATAGCTAGCGAAGTAATCAGAGATAATGTGACGAACTCCGAAAAAGAAGCGAAATATGTAATTTCTAAATCTTCAACCAATCTACCTCTAAGTGAACTGCCATCCATTCCAATTGCTGTGTGCATACCGCAAGTTGTACCTCAAGTAGACGAAATGGCGAATAAATCTATCGTCCAAGTGGTGAGTGCTGAGGAGGTCTCAGAAAAAGCAGTTACTCAATTAAAATCCCCGATGTTACAACCGTTCGATATAAATCTCAAGAAGCATGCTAATGCTATAAAATCACCTCAAAATGTACTTATACCGCCTGCTGTGCCTCCGTCTTGGCTGCAGTCTAAACAAACAACTTGCACTAGGCCATTAGAGTTGCCAAAAATTGCCATACATAGTGACAATATTAGTATAGAAGAAAATTCAGAAGTAAGAAGCGGGAAGCCGGCTTCTTCAACCTCTGCTTTAGTGGCCCAGCAAGCTCATGTGGAACCTCAACCGTCTTGTTCATTTGCACCAGCCCCACCGCCACCACAAACAACACAATTGAAACCGGAGAAGCAAACTAAAGAAGTAGAGGTCAGCAAACAAACTATATCTAATTATTCTCATAAATAATTATTAGTTCAAAGTTGAATGAATTCTTATAGTGTTGACAAAGTAAAGCGCAAACGCTGCCAGTGCCAGCGTACTCCTATTGAGAGCAATGCGCATCTATTTTAGAGTGATATTATTAGGTCAAGGATTAAATTTGTCATCCACCCTGGATGAATACTAAAAAGTTAATTGTAACAATCTCCAATAACTCTTCATATAGACAGTATTTTGATAAGCTTGGATGTTCCTAAGAAGTATTTTTATAACTGCTTCAAGGCGATATTATATTTATACCGAAGTTATTTCTGAACTAGAATTCCTAACATATTGCATGCTGTGACGAATATAAAAGATATGCATGTGTTCTGATTTTACATAAATTTTGATGCAAAAAATATTAACTAAAACTATTTAGTAGTGGTGCATTGCATTACACAACGTAACATAAATGATTGAAGACTAAAATAGATAAGCAGCTCCTATAAAACTATGCAGTTCGAATGTCTAATACTAGATGGCGCCACGTGCCTCAATTTCAACGGCTCTAACACACGCATGCGCACGGAAATAGTATGTCGATGATCACCTTCACCTAGGATAAACCTATCCATACATACATACATACACGCTCGAGAATGTTATCTGTATATTATATTTTTAGTAGTATTATTCTTTTACGGGAGATAAGTAGGTTAAACATTGTTTTAGTAGTCTGCTACGCGGTATTCGCTTATACGAGTACCTACTTTAGTCGAGTCGAGAGTAATCAAGAAGCGTATGCTCGACACAATTGTTGTTATGAAACAGAATCTATCAATTTAAAAACCTGTTGGAACCGGCAAGAATCAGATGCTGATGATTAAGAGAACCTTATGATGCCTCAGGAAGTTGGATCTTATCTACTGTTCTAACAAAAATTGCAACACTCTAAATGCAAATTTGTGCTTAGTCACTCATAGTAATTTATCTAACCCTTTATCATTTTCCCTACAAGTCGGACGTAGGTCAAGATAGCAGGTTAGAAAAGCGTGAGATTGGCATGCAATAACATTAATGTGGCCCTGCAGTGTTTGCGGGCGAGGCAATCAGGCTGATATGGTCTGATGAATGTAGTGCGGTAGTTTACTTGCCCATTTATATTTACTAAAAATATTGTACTTACAGGCACCTAATACGATATTGTATCACAACCATAATCCTAAAGTATACAAATTTTCAAGTCTTCATATTTTTATATAAGTAATTAAATTAAATTCCTAACAATTATATAAAATAATAAAAAGTAGTTTAAACAGATTCAAAAATAATAAGATTTTATAATGAAATGATAAATAGGTAACACCACATTAAAACCATACAATAAATAATAAAGCGTTGGCAAATCGTTCAGGGATCAGTCAAATATTAGTTAGTATTATAGTTTATCCTTTCTTTCTGATTTGTCACCTCTGGGTGTTGTTCCGGGGCACAGATCTCGAAGGTAGTTCTTAATCTCTTTTGATGCCATATTCAAGAAATGGTTGTTATTGCTCTTAGAGTGGTCAGTGTAGGGTCGGCTGTTCCGCACAGAGAGGTGGGCCTGCGGTTTCTCATAACAACCGCCCACTGATGTTTGCCTCCCTGGTTCTGGCCGGTAGTTGTATTATTACCAGCCAGAAGCAGAGAGAAATCCAATCCTATCTGCGGTACGTCCTTCAATGTCATCCGTTTTGCTGCCTCGCAGGTTTATCTTCGTTACTATTTAATTTCGTAGGCGGCTGTGCAGAAACCTGGGCATTCTTAGCACTCCCTTTTTTGACTTCTAGTATACGACGCGACGACGGCGCCTTTATTTCCAATAAAATTTCAATAGGGTTACATACCGTTACAGAATATGCTTACTTAGCGAACACACACAATATATTTTATCAGTATTTGGTAATGCACAGTTCCTTCCGGCCGACCTTGCAGATTGACGATAATGCTCTGTTGCCTTCTATTAACTGTATTTTCGTGCTCAAACATGCACATTTATTTCTTTCTATTGATGTTTTGAAAACAAGTATTTGCCTAAAAGGTGACTGCTCGATAAGTATGTACATCTCGTACGACCGAACACACGAGTGACTCACTCGTTAGTATTCGGAGGATAATTAAAATTTTGTAGGTTTTTACTAGTCGTCCGATCTTGTTCCCGCCTATCACTTCAGTTAGACGCGGATATATCCTGTTCGAACTGAAAGCTGTTACAATTGCTTGTCATTCGCCAGCGTTAATTAATGTGCCTCTTCGAACTGAGTCGTTGTTTTCAGTTTTGCGTCCTCCTCAGACCAGTGCAGTTATTGTTGTGATCTTTTGTTATTGTTTTTGTAAATATTGTAAAAATACATTGATACGGACGGATAGTGTGCATTACGTGAACTGAAACATTTAGATTGGAGTGTTGTGACGTGCTGTGGATCAGTATACATTCGGCGCTACTTGGGACGGTATCGCTAGCTACAGTAGTTGTGAAACAACCGGCCGTGAGTTCGCCCGCCCCTAGCACCCGGGTGTTAACAGATATACTGGCATGTACATATAGTGGCATTATTACTGGTGCAGTGCTTGAGCATAATGTCAGAAGTAGCTGTGAAGAATTACCGCGTTCGGTTGCCTCTCAGGCTCAACTCCTTTTACGAACTCTACAAGAGGTTTCTCAAGGATCACGGGTGCAAGTGGCACGATGTTTCGAAACTTCTCTCTGTGGTAGCGGAGATACTCTTTGATGTTGATGGCGCCTGTAGTAGACTCGTTGGAAAGGTCAGTTTCAACTCCTTGCATCCAACACAACACATGTTGTAAAAACAACAGTTTGTTATTGCTTGTGTATGTGTAATACCAGGATGCCATGATCTTTGGGATGAAAGGTGTGTCAACATCAGCACCATATTTTAAATTATTTGATCCATATTTCAAGATCGAAAAAAAAGAAGCAGTATAAAAGTTCATGGGCCTACGTTTTTACCTGTGTACACTTTGGCTATTATTATTTAAATCATACCCGATCCCCTTCCCTATGTAACGTACTAACAGCTGTTCGATCGAACGTCCCCTTTCTACCTTTCGGTCAATAACAACTGCAAACGCATATACATAAATAGTTCAAGCCAAGCTTTCGTAGTGAAGTTTTCTTGTAGACATTTTAAACTCTCATGAATAGTGGCAAATATTTAATATTAGTGTGTTTGTTAATTGCTCTAAAAACTTTCAACATCATGAAGTCGGGTAACTTTTTGAGAGCAATTCAAAAGTTTTTGGAGTTTAACTACCCTATTTTATCAGAGGATTATGACTGGTTCGGGGTATGTTCCATAAATGCATTTTCAATTCAAAAGAATTATAGACTCAAAGTAATACTTTCTCAGTTTTATTGCGAAACATTATGTCTGCGACAAGGAAAGATTATGTATCCGGAATAAACTATTGTGTCAATTGATAAGGATGAACTTATTGAAATAGTTCATCTTGAAAAATGATAAAAGACTGCGTGTGAAGTGCATTTAAGTAATCAATATTACTTGTCATTATTAGGTCATAATGACAAGTCCTTTTAGGAAGCCATACTACCTATCATACTAGAATCTATCAACCTTTATAAGTACTTCTGCTCTTAACTTACTATTTTATTTTAACGTTTCGTAATAAAGCTTATGCCTTCTCCTAATTCCACTGCGATCCGGCTTAAACTGTCGGTGCTGAAGAACCCATACTCGAAGCCAATTACACAATTCATGCAATTCACTCAATTAATAGCTATAGCATCGTCAATGCGAATATCACAAATGTTAGATTCTTTCGAATATAACAAATGTTAGATTCTTTCTAAAAAAACCCGAATAATGAGAATACAAATGTGATGTTTTTATAATTCATTGAATGTATACCTAATTTATAGAATGTATTTCTGTTATTCTTCGGTTGGTCGACTTACGAAGGTCGGCATTTGAATTTCAGCCGAAGTTATGCAATTCCAGCAATTTGCTGAAAAATAATTCTTACAAACAAACACACGATCTTATCGACGATATTTAATAATAATAACAATACTGGACAATTCACACAACATCATCTAGCCAAGCACACAAGCAGAGCTTGTGTTACGAATACTGAAGACATACATAATATAACATAGTGTTTTTTTATTATATAATATAGAAAACAACCAGATCTCCCGTAACAAATATCTGCATATCGTACAAACATTTGTCCCGAGGCGATAATCGAACCCGTAACCTCCTGCGTCGCAGGCGGATTTATAGGCAAGTTACAGATTAAGAAACATAATTTAGTAGAGATACGCTCAATTACATAAAAATAGTAAAGGTCGCTCCCAGATAGCGTGCTGGATGTTCAGACGTGATCTTTGATAGCAGCCTGGTAGCTAAAGCACGTTTCGAAGACGTGTCAGAATGTATTATCTATCCACAATGTTTTTAATTATACTACTCACTGCAAACGATATCGTTATAGAAAATTTGTTACCCAAATTATACAATGAAATGATCGATACGGTATCCAGGATGCATGTATATTGCGTGTAGGCCGCCTGCGCGCGCGGCGAATACCTCCCGTGCCACGGTATTGTTCAGAGCTCGCTCACGCTCCACTGACCTAATTGTCTGTATCTTATTGACAGAACTGTCTTGGCTATAGCCTGTCCGCTCAAAGAATCTCCGTGTAACAGACGAGATAATTGTGTACCAACATTCATCAAAATACTTCGCGTCCTACTTACGTTCACCTGCACTCTTCTGTCATGTTGCCTAGCCTGAGAGTGTCTGCGTATGCCCCCAACGATGTCCGATTATGAAGTTTAGGTCATTCTTTATTGCAGGCAGGTATCGGCTTGCAAAGTTGCTAAATTTGCAGAAAAAATGGGTTTAGTGTAAAGGATTTGTTTGTTATATTTGGTTTGGGATAGTATTAGAAATTACTTACACCGCCAGACACTTGTAAACAAGGCATACGCATCAAAATCACGAAGGTCGTGCGATCCCAGGCTCTTAAGTCCATTATGGATCTGATGTGTTGGATGATTTAGCGTTTATTAGAAGAAATGACAACTTTTTTAATAACATATTTACAAAAAGCTAAAGACGTAGGTAATGATGTGTAATCTGAAGAAATGTATTCGCGACGGGCACCTCGGGAGTGCGCGGGAGGGTGCTCCCACGGGTTGCCGATATTTTTAGTCCGCGACCATTACTTGGCACCGACGGCCGCACTCCGCTGCGCTACTGATCTTTCTGAAATTCGTTCGCTCTTAGGTTCGCTCTCAATCTCTAGATAGCCTCAGTCATAAGTCCGGTTGTGAGACATAATACCGCGTAAACCAATGGAATAAAGACTGATATGATCTGGCAGTCAGTGCTGAAAGTGAAGTTATAATGTTTATAAAACATGTGATCCATCCGGGTTGAAAGTTATTGAAAATACGCAATTCTATATAAAACCCTAACAAAATGGCTAGTGTCAGTGCAACTGGTAATGGGACTACGAGCCCTCGGCGACAACGTTACAACCGCTCGTCGACCACAAGTGTAACACAGCTGTTGTCAGATGGATACTCCAGTTTTATTAATCGTCTCACCAGAAGAGGGCCCTCGGAAAAATCTGACCCCGGGGCCGACACCAAGCTTTCCGCAGCACGATCACGGTTTGATGACAAATATCTTTCAAATAACAGTTCCGTCTTGAGTAATGTTCGACGTTATGAAAATAATGGGCACATCTCCCCATATACATCCTCCCTTACGTCGTGTGTACCGAGCTCTGGTAAAAAGTTAGGCGATGATCGCACGTTCTCTTACCTCGGCGCACCTAAATCACGAATCAACACATCACCTTTACGTTCTGCTGGCGGCTTTAGCGCTCTGGGACGCAGTGACTCATTCCGCAGAGCTCACATGAAAGATGATAATAAATTATCACCGTTCAAACGATATCCTCTAAAAGAAGCCAATAACAACATCGAAAGTACTATTTCTTTAGGCAGTACTCGAAGTCGGCTTGAAGACAAATACTCCTCGGTACTAGATAGAATAGCAGTACAGAAGAAAGAAAGAGCTAAAAAGGAAAAAGAAGATCGGGATAAAACACTCGAACCGGAACCCCCAATGCCGAGGGGTTTGATGAGGAGCTTTACGACAGCTGTATTCGGTGAAAATTCATTTAAAAGAAACCATTTATCTAGAGAGAAAACTCGAGACAAAACCCCTTTCAGAAATACTTCTGATCGTAGAATGTCCAATAAACATAAAGATGATCAAAAAAATGGTTTTGATGTAAATTTACGGGATCACATGTATTACGGCAAAGATAGAGATAGCATTTATAAAAGACATCAGCGTAGATCGTTAAGAGCAGAGAAAAGTCAAAATAACGATCATAAAAAGTTATCACTTCGTCCAATAGACATCGGCCTAACGAGTGCTCGTGATCTTGTGTCGCCACCGATCGACAAAAAAGACCACAACTCTAAACTAATATCAACAAAGACGCCCGCATCCTCCCCGGTGAGAGATGTAGGTAAACAAAGACAAATTTATTTCCCGTCAAGCGACGAAGACGATGACGATAAGACTCCCGTAGGAGATAGAATAGTCAGTGAGCGGGAAGCGAAACGGAAAGAAATACAGGGTTTGATAATGAAATACGCTCATCTGGATGAAGCCTACGGGCGGATCGGTGACAAGGACGTCCTGAAAGATGCGGCGAACGAAACGAGCATGGCTTCAAAGCCTGAGCCTCTGGGCGTGGGGGACATAGTGGCGCTGCCTCCCGAGCTGCGCAGCCGCACGCGGGCGCAGCGGCCGCGCCACCTGATGCGGCGCGCGGTCACGCCGCCTGTAAGCACACGCTAACCAAGCCTGAGCGCCTGTCTGTGTGCCGCTAACAAACACCACCCGGTCCGTAATTACCAATAGGTACCAATATCTACATTTCTTTAAACGTACCATACGATTATTTATTAATATTGCCACTTCGGACACGGCGTCATAAATATTTTTTACGTAGGTACAGAAATGTAATGCGTTGCTTTCTATTCAATATACTTCTATAAAACGATTATTTATCTAGTACGTTGTCTTATACTGCTGGAAAGACCGAATATTTATTGCTTTATTAACATTTAATGCACTAACAGTATTTATTCATTTTTGTTCCAAGCATGCGTTTCAAAACATTCATGTGGGTAGAGGAGTAGGAATCTAATACAGACGTTAAATAATCGCCTTAACAGGGGGTAGACATTTGTAACAATGATCGAGTAATATAACAGCTAAGCTAACAGTGTGAAATGATTGAAGTAATTAATTTACAATGATGCATGTGTTGGATTACCTAGTTCGTATGATATTCGTCAATATGTCTCAATTTTGTGTAAAGTTATTTACCCTTTGTAAAAGAAAACGAAGTTTTAAACATCCAGTTTATGGCAGAGTTAGTATGCGATGTGATTTCGATAGTGTCGTTAGAAGGCAGGCTCGGGTGGACACTTTATCCTAAAGTATGTGCGTAATGACTGTGCGTGTGAGTGATGTGTGCGTCGGATACCTCCGTCCCGTCCCGCCCCGTCCCGTCCCGGCGGCGGGCGGTCGGGCCCCGGCCTGCCTGCCCGTCGCAGCTCCGCAGCGCCCACCCGTCTGCCCTATAACAGCATGTACGACACACCATACCAATTGTCGCTTGTCTGACGGGCAACCGTTCCATTGTCTGATTGTTGGGTACAACACTACTCGGGTCGTGGCGGTCTCGTGGCGCGTTCTCCGTGGCATGTGGCGTGGCGTGGCGTGGTGCGTGCGGTGCGACCTCGGTGCGGTGCTGTGCTGTGCTGTGCTGTCGGCGCGCGTCCCCCCCCCCACCCGCTGGTGCTGCCCCGCCTGCGTGACGGACCCGCGCCGCCCTGCAGAGCTCCCGAGCACGCTCCTCCGTCAAGGACGACAAGGACGGACACCTCTTCTACTGGCCCGGCTATGTCATGGGAGCGAGATGTTCGTGTCCACAACATAACTATGCAAACATACCTTACATACACACACAAATACATAAGTACACTACACATACACAACCTATTCACACGAGCTGAAACGTCACTGAAATGTTTACACAAGACAAGACACAGAAACCCTAAATATTTCTCTCGCTGTTTCGAACAGCCATACCCTTAGCAGTTCAGTGACTCGTCCCAGAGAAGAATTTAAACTTTTGATTTTATAATTTTGTATTCAATGTTATAATGAACAATTAAATTGCTGTTAAATGCCACATTAAACATTCCATAGAGTCATGTTGGAACGCCATCTTACCATTGGTAACAATATTTTAAAGAGCTCTTTTGGTCTTTAATTTCCGATAATTATTTCTTTGTTTATCGAGCTCTGGTAAAAACAAAAACCAATGCCAGATTCCATAATGACTTTGTTCTGTTTAACAAATGAGTAATTCAGCTCACTTTTATTTCAGACAAAATCATGGACACGCTCGGTGAGGGCACCTTCGGCAAAGTGGTCGAGGTGAAGGACTTGGAAATGTAAGTATCGCTCGCTGCATATACTTATCACTAGATGCGCCGAACTAAACACGCGATGCATATCTTACATGAACGTGATCCATACCTTACTTGTGACATGATATACCTCGACGTGCTTTTATAAACTTACCGGTCTCGTAAAATGAACAGATGTCCCTTGTTCCAATCATATGGCTCTGGTCAAAATAATGTATGAAGCTTTTATTTAGAAACATTATTATAATTTTATTAGTTATGCGATGTCGTTCACACACGGGCGGCGAATAATGATGACACACATTGTTTGGCAGTGTGTGATTTACGTCAATTTATTCCTCTCTATTTTTATTTGTTTATAGTAATTTTCTATACTTAGTGCCAGCGAATTCCAATGTCTAGGTTTCTATCTAAAGTTAAAACGATGAAATTCCATTTTCAGGGAGCACAGAATGGCGCTGAAGATTATCAAGAATGTTGAGAAGTACAGGGAGGCTGCCAAACTTGAGATTAACGTTTTGGAAAAGCTTGCTGAGATTGACCCTGACTGCAAAAAGTGAGTAAATTTGCTGGTTTATATGTAATTGAGAGTCGACTATGAGGCATCATTGTTGATAATGGAGGCTGGCTCGGTTAAACACCGGCGAATGTAACAATATTCGACCTTGTTCGTTTATATGCGACGTTATGCCTCCTTGCTGGCACTCGGCCAACGAAGAACTCGATGTCAACTCGAAACCAAATTACCGTCTGCCGCTCGATTCTCTTCGTACATTTACGTGAATGCCCTTGATTTTGAAATACATACATGCTCGGACATTATTATAACGATGCTGTTTCCTCTTCCAGCTTATGTGTTAAAATGTTGGACTGGTTCGAGTACCACGGGCACATGTGCATCGCATTTGAAATGCTGGGCCAGAGCGTATTCGACTTCCTTGTGAGTTTACTCTTTATTACTTACGTTTATTGGTCATCTATCATTTTTCAATTACCGATAAACGGTACATCATAGAGAAGATCGAGCGACGCCAATGTTCGAATATGAAAGTCATCTTAGAATTGAATAAATATTGCAGGATTGTAATTTAACTTGGTCTTTGTTTTTCTATGAGATCTATAACATCAAACTTAAAGCCAGGTTGGTGCGACATTAAAGTTAACTAATGAGGATTATACTCATTGTAATCTATAGTTATCGGAAATATGTCGGCAGGCCGTCGACTTTTCTGTGTTCAATTCCATTATAAGTTTTGGACCCGTTTGTACCCAGTTTGGTAATCTTGCTGATCGACTAAACGGATTATTATTTTAAAACGTTCTCTCACTGACATTGCAGAAAGACAACAACTACCAGCCGTACCCGCTGGAGCAAGTGCGTCACATCGCGTACCAGCTCATATACAGTGTGTTGTTCCTGCACGACAACAAACTCACGCACACAGATCTCAAGCCGGAGAACATCCTGTTCGTAGATAGCGACTACGAAGTTTGCTCCGTATATAGTCCCTCTAAAAAGGTATGTAGATTCTTGATATTATTAATCGCCTTCAAAGATGTTCTTAATTAGGGGGTTTTCACTAGCATTTGGCTTCGCACGCGTTTTCGCATGATAACTCTTTAAACTGGAGGATTTTCAGTATCGTTTGCCATCGGCTTCGCTTATTATCGCAGGTTAAAGAATTTAAAGCGCACGTAACAGAATATCAGCCTGTGTCCTTCCCCAATTTACTATCTTATCTCCTCGCCACATTTTATTATGATTCGCTCAACCTTTTATTTGTGTAAACTTAAACGGAGAGACAGCTTCTTTCACGTTTATAATATGGTCAACAATTAAATATCCATTTGTCAGTGTAATTTATTCAAGCAAGGTTAGGTATATAAGATATAGTACAATATAAAATAGAATAAATGTTGATAATGTAGATGAAAGTTAAAAGGGTAACACCAGTTTATTGGTCAATAAAGGCCAGTAAAGTAGAAATAACTTATTTGTAATTTTAAGGCAAATATGACAGTCATTACGATTGAATTCGTATATAACAAATCAAATTCCTTGTAGCAATGGACACCGGCGTTCATTACAAATATGCGAAGAAAACTTTCGTAAAATTATATAAATAGGTTTAGCACAGAGCATTGCCCTACTTCATTAAGTTGTTCTTCACACTAGCGATTCTATTTTGAGATGAAAACAATAATTTTCTATTCCTAGACAGGCTCAAGTCATTGTTCCAATTTTGCAGACCAAACAAACGCTAATACGAGTCAGCTTTACTTTTCTATCAAACATTTTAATTTTAATCGGTTAATTTTTTTCCGTTATTATGAATGACATCGCTAAATCATATATGGGCTTCAACCTTGACCTATGATCTATTGCTAATCTGAATCTGTGAATGGCTTCTTTTGTAACTATAACAATAGAAGTCTTGCCGCTTCCCATTTCTGCTTATAAATAAAAAGTTTGTTTTCTGTAGTATTAACGATTAATTGGCGCTATAGACAGCGGGCAACCAACTTTTTTTTTGAGTAGACTATGGCAATGGTGTTGACCGCAGATGGCCATGACAGCGTTACAATACCAACAAATCACATAAAAGCCTTATATGGGTGACAAATTATAGTATATATACGAACGTTGATGAACGTTGATTTATGATCGTAATTACTTCAATCACTAAACAAGAAAGTAGTTTTTGCGGACTTCCCAACTGGTCGCCTGATAGAAAGTCGTCCCGGCTTCATAAGGTCATTATGATCGATGCGTTTCACATATCTAGTCATGGTAGAAAAACTTGTCCTGCGATATATCCAACGGACAGATTTTCTATCAACTCTTCAATCATGTCTGATTTAAGAAGTAAAACTTGCCTAAGCAAAATTGTATTACTGTCTCATCCTTGCTGACATGTAACCATTTGATAATATCTTTGTCGGGATGTAAGAGGAAGAATAATTTTAGTTGTATCGTTCTGTACACGGTCCACACATTTATTTTCTTTGACTTAAGGCTCCGGCGACGGATGAATTTCCAATACAAACGTAATACCAAAATGATTTGTTTGAGCATATTTGATCATGATCTGCTATTATTTGTATTGGAATAGTATTAAACTAGGTTCCTGCCACAAGCTTTTTTGAAAGTACTTACTATTTACACAATTGTGGTATGAACCAGATAGATACAATGCCTTTGCATTAAAAAAAAACCTTATATTAGGTATCACAAACTAACCAATGAAATTTTGAAATTTCCTTCGTTCAACGTCATAGGCGTGGCGGCGTTAATGTGGGTCCGGGAAACCCTTTAATGAAAGAATAAAAAATTTCAAACAATGAATATGCTGTTCACATTGCTGCCGATATTTTTTGCTCCGATAGTTCCCTATTCTTAAAAAGAAACATCTAGTCTGTGGGGTATTGCATTCTGTCATTCACTCTAAAAAAATAAATTCGTGGACGGTGCATAAATGAGCCCGCAAGTACCACTGCTAGATATAGACCTCTTCTCTATTATTATTCTCACAGTCCTTCATCGACTTCTGTTGTGACGATGTCGTCTCTTACTTTCAGGCACACGACTTACTTCGCGTGAAGCGCACAGATGTCCGGCTCATAGACTTCGGGAGCGCGACCTTCGACCACGAGCACCACAGCACAATCGTATCGACGAGGCATTACAGAGCGCCAGAAGTCATATTAGGTAAGCGTTTCATTATTTATCGCAACATTCATTTACGAATTACATAAAATAATGTCCGACCTCTGATAACGGGAAAAGGTAACACGTGCAGGGCGTATCACGAAAACAAAATTCTGTTTAAAAAATTAAAAGCACATACCTACATCATTTTAACTTTGTTATTAAATCTGTCTAAAACTATCTTATCGTGCTAACCACAAGCATAATTGTTCAACCTACATTCGAATTTATAATAGCAGGTCAATACTAATGGATTTTAGTAATACATGTTATATATTTATAAGCTACCGATAAACGTGACTGGTCAACGATTTCCTGTTGCCACCTACCTCTTAATTACAACTTATAATAATTATAATCTATACTCAGCTACACACTAGCTATATTTAGTTGCGTCATGCTTTATTGTTAGTACGTATCTTGACAATGGTGTTACCACATTTGAGAATTGTTTATAAGCTTTTCGGTAGGTTTTAGTATCATAAAGTTTCCAACTGAAATTACGTAAATTACTTTCCTGTTTAAATAATGTTATAGTATAAACAGGTTTTATGATACTATCATGCGACAGTAATAATCAGATCTACTGCGAGTGGAGCAGTAAACATGTTAGATCATATGTCTTGAGAACATTTTCGTATACCGTTAGTTAACGGTTAAACTTCCTTTTGACACGGTCTAGTTAGGCGAAAGTGTCGTTCTAGTCTTGATAGGTAATTATCTCAAGTTGATAAACATTTCAAGGCTCAATAGTCTGTAGTGTCTTCTACTATTGGGATAAACTCGCTGTGCCTACTACTAGACAACACATCTTTTAACTGCAACGTAAACGCTTCTCTACAACAATACACTTAAGTGAGTTGCAAAAAATATCTATAAATAAACTCAAACACATTGTCAAAAATATTCTTTGTAAAATGCTTAATATAAAGTATAAAATTATCTATACGATAAAAAGGTTTGGAACGAGTTGCTCCAACTCGAAAACTGACAATCTAACAAGGTAAAGATTTCTTGTTCTCTTCTTAACCCTAAAAAGATAAAGAGAGAAATAAAATAAAAGAAATAAAGAGAGAAGTGAACAAAAATCATAGTGATCACTATATTTCCCAGTTTAACAAGTAATTTGTATTTTGTGATGTTTCCAAGAGTCCTGTCTAAAGGGCATAAAACCTTTTGACATTCGACTACTCTAATAGCACTCACTTCTTATCATTGACAAAATGTCTTGAAAGATTAATTAGGGACAGAAGTATTTGATACTCTTGATAATAACGTTTAAAACGGTGATGAATTTGGCAGACAGCCTAATCTATTTAAGACTATCGTATAATTTTTATTTTCGTGCTGGTAGAGGCAGACAGCTCTATATAACTGATTTTCCCATAAATATTTACCTATGCCATAGGCTACCTTGTTGTTATAACTACTCATAATACACACACACACGGTGATGATTGTGACGATCTTGCCATAGGCCGTTGGATATCGATCAATTCTAATGAGAGCCACGACGCGTAAATGTTTATTATGAGGACTCCCAAATCAGATACATTTTGCTAATAATTTTATCCTAGTGCTGTGATCCATTTCTTTTATCTAAATTCTACTGTCACTCCACGTTAATTTAATCGCACATTCCACCGCTCTGTCTGTAACTGCTCCCTTGTGATACAATTTACTATTTATTTACTAAACTCCGACCATTAAATAAAAGGAAATGCCCTCGAATTGCCACTAGAAAATTAAGCCTTGCATCCAACTCCCTCCATCCAACTCGGGCTGAGTTGAGGATGCCTTACGATTCGACTAAAAAAAACTTATTCCTGAAGTCCCGACGAAATCGAAAATTATCGAAGATATTATTTATTTTCTTAGAGATACTGACACTGAGTGCGAGGGCTTACTCACTATACTAACAATATCTAACACACAGGCAGTGGGTTCACTACTATGTATTATATGTAGAACACCTCTGCGATCACCAATCCAAGCTGACTGGCAAACCCCCCTCATTTGGGGAATGTTCAGCAGTGGAGTGTAGAAGACCTCTGCGATCACCAATCCAAGCTGACTGTCGAACCCCCCCTCATTTGGGGAAGGTCAGAGTAGTGTGCTGATGAAGATGGTGCTGGTGTTTCAGAGCTGGGCTGGGCGCAGCCGTGCGACGTGTGGTCGATCGGCTGCATCATGTTCGAGCTGTACCTCGGCATCACGCTGTTCCAGACGCATGACAACCGCGAGCACCTCGCCATGATGGAGCGGATACTGGGGCCCATACCTTACAGGTAAACATATGACAACTCACTGATCTAATCTCAAGCCAAAAACTAAACTCATTTGACAGCACTGAAATTGATGCCATCCTTTTTGCCGACAATAATATATAAGAATCATTATTCATAATGATCGAAATAAAAATATTGCTGTCCCTTTCAAGGGACAGCAATATTTTTGTGCTTGTCAAATTACTTCAATTACGTCTATCCTAAAATACTGACAATTTATTTTGCAAACTCGACGCCAATTGCACACGTGAATTTATCAGAATCCTTTTGCAATTAAGTTTTCTCTAAAATACCTTTATAATTTTTCAAATCTGGAACTACATCGACATTTCAGCCAATTGAGTTCGAGGAGTATTATTTATTAATTTAGTTCATTAGTTTAGTTTAAATTCTATAATTTTGTAATTCTATAAAATATTTATTTATTTTTCTGCTGTTTCAGAATGGCACGTAAAACAAGAACAAAATATTTCTACCACGGCAAATTAGACTGGGACGAGAAATCGTCAGCTGGCAGATATGTCAGAGAAAACTGCAAACCATTATTGGTAAGTTCTATTTCTTTTCTGGTAAATTCTGTTATTGTTTTATTACTATAGTACTTTCCTCTAGGAATTATTATTTATAAACCGTTGTACAATGAATGTTTCCTGTAATAATAATTATTATTTACATTATGTGGTTTTCCTATTACGCAAATGAATTGAGGTCAAAATAACAGTTTTATCTAAACTGCGACATGTCTGACGACTGAACACTTTAAGATTCTATACTTTCTAGTTTATTTGCACATTATTATTATTATTATTATCTCTTCCTAATAATATCTAATGTGCATTATCGCCCTTCCATCATAATCACCTATTTTAAAGTGGGCGCTAATTTGCAGACGGGGTAGTCTCGCTACAATGAGGCTTCGGATCTTGAGGTTACGCCATTTAACAAATAAAAGTTTCCAATCAATATAATAAAAGGATACCACTTCTACCTAACATTTTGTATTTAAGAAATCCCATGTTAGGCCTAGGCCTCTCCTATTCTATGTTGGTCCATGTTATAATGTCTCTCAGCCTAGAGTTCGGTTACTCTATCTCTATAAGATCGGGATGCATTTTATCGTATTTGTATTCATATTATTGGGCCTACAATTGTCAAGCCACCACGAAAATCACATCACATACAAAATCGTCTCGACTTCGACTAACCAAAAGCTAGATTGATTAATCCACTCTTGTCTTATATCTGAATAAGACATCCTAACAGTCCTCATTACGTACTTACCTAGAAAGTGAGGAATAACGCAAGTTGTCAACGTCTTGGCGACCTCTGTGGCGCGGTGGGCGATGGTCCGCCAGGGACGCAGGAGGCGGGTTCGTTCCCGCCTCGGGACAAATGTTTTTATCTTCAGATATTTGTTCAGGGTGATCTGGTTGTTTTCTATGTATAATAGAAAATAATCTATCTATTTAATATATTGTTTATATATCAGTCATCTAGTACCCATAAAGCTCTGCTTAGCTTGTGGCTAGGTGAAGCTGGATTGTCCAACATTATTAATGTATTGTGCATATTCCAGAGGTACCTGCAAAGTAACGGCGAGGAGGCGCGTCAGCTGTTCGACCTGATCGGCCGCATGCTGGACTACGAGCCCTCGCAGCGCATCACGCTGCGGGAGGCGCTCAAACACCCCTTCTTCAACAAACTGCCGCCCCATCAGAGATTAGGTAACTAGTTAAGGTTTAAGGTTTAAAGAACTTTATTCTCATAAAGACAATTACGTCACTTACATGAGAACTAATTAATAAGTAAATAGTACTTAGTTATTTATAATCTATCAGTCGTTCTTAATAAATAGGTACTAAATAATAAACTACGAATATAACAAAGAGCTAATTATAAAATATACTTACTTCACGTATTTACACCAACTAGTTACAGGGAGCTACAGCCACTAGAAATATTATAGTCATTACGACCGTATGTCAGTCTTTACCAATTATTGCGAACCTCCTCGGTCCCGTATGAACGATTCATATAGGTCTTCTGTTGCCCACTACTATAGATATATTGACTAACATTTTACTATGTATATAGCAGAAGACAATAGAAAGGTGTAAAATAAGACAGGCAGGATTTAGAAAGTTATACAGGCTAAGCTCGTACGTTCGATATCGCGAACGTAGATGAGACTCGCAGAAGAGTTTGGAAGCAATATTTAGAGGCGTAAAGTGGGGTTGAGAATAGCTAAATTTATATGTAGAAAATGTCCACTGTAGTTCTGGCATTATTACGACTTATGGCTCCGGCGACACGGATAAATTTGCTTCCGCCTCAGGAGTGTCATACAAATCAGTTTAGTTTATTTATTCACAAAAAAATTAAAATTTGACTCAGTTTTACGGGTTTTTCAAACATCACCCTACCTACACCTACACTTCACATCTTGCATCTCTCGTCACAATAACATGGATAACGTTTACAAGTAAATAACTACACAAGCTTTCTATTTACTTAGCTAACATTACAATTATTTGTGAAGGTTAATTACAGACTATCCTCACTGGTTATTTTACACTATGTGACTCCTAACAATGTTGGTAAATTGGCACATTCAATGAACGTGTAATTTACTTGTCAACGTGTATGTGAATGACATTGAATCTTTTGTTATAGGACACCAGTTTACAAGGCCGGCATACCTTAGGTCAGGCCTACTTAACCATTAGACGCTTCTTGGGCTTCTTTTTGTTTAAAAACACACTTTCTGAGACATGGTGTTTTTCGTTTATGTTTTTTGTTGTGCGATTAGTTTGATATCTGCTTGCCACAATCTTCTTTTAGTAACATTATGATAATTATTTTCTTTTGGCAGTTTATTGAATTACACATATATGTAGATATGTCAGGAGTGACTTCTAACTGTTGTCGTCCGTTTTTAGAAATGTTGCTTTCGACACTAATTAGTTCTTGTTTTGAGAGGTCCGCGTTGCGGTTATTTTAATGCGGCTATTTGTAGCATGATAATAATATTATATGATAATAATATGAAAACTTGCATCTCAATATTGCAAGTAACCGCAAAGCG